>JAJTUV010002275.1:0-238206 GCA_021653895.1 Mastomys natalensis | reverse complement strand
CTATTTATGATGTTTGCGTTAGTTTACTTTAATACTCTAACAGAACAGCCGACATAGAGTATCAACAAATGTTTGAGTTTTCTTTTGATATGAAAACTGTAAAGAATGATATCCTGTATGTTTTGGCTGGAGGTTCAGAACCCATGATCATCACATGCCACAGAAGTGTGCAAGAGGAAGATACAAACGGGGCCAGGCAGACAGCCCCAGTGTTTCTGAAATGAGGTTTTTCCCTTTCTGTAACTAATCTTCCTTGAGAGCTACAAATGTCCCCCAAAAGGGCCATTGGTTCCCCTGCCAAGTATCCCCTCCCTATAATGTTGCCCCACTAGATAACAGCAAATGTCATGAAGTGAATCGAGTTTTAGAAACATCAGGGGATAGAGAAAATAGGCCGAGTTCTATAGTAAAAAATAAAAACTCTTCTATTCAAAGAGTTTAGAAATAAAAGGGACACAAAAGGGTTACTAGCAGCCAATTTTTTGGCATATAAATATTTTCAAAACTTACATACAAAATGTATAAACGTCCATTTAGGTACAACAGATGATGTATAAAAAATGATTAAAGTCCCAAAAGCATCTCAATGAAGAAAATAATAAATGATATTATAAAAAAACAGTTGATATTATTGGTGTCCAGGGACAGAATATGTAAAGACCCTCAAAATTAAAGAACTCAGCCAACAATGGGTAAAATTAGACACTGGTAGCTTTAAACCTCAGAAGACAGGAGAGAAAAAAATTTTTAATATTTGACAAAGTATCATATGCCCATCGGCAATTACTGCATTAGTGGAGGTGTACACAGGCCGGCCTTGATTCCTATCATCCCCATGTGTGCTGAGGTTACGTTGCTCTGAAGCTGATCTGCTGTCTTTACAAACCTTACTTCCAATATTTATTTCGGGGGCAAAAAATCCCCCTTTACTCAGAACTAATCATGTGATAAAAAATGAAATGACGTGGGTTTCAGGAATGAGGAAAGAGATACCATGAGGCTGTAAAGGATGAGGGACAGGCCTTCCACTTGGCCATGGGAAAAGATTAGACTACAAACCAAGAGGCCATAAAAGCCCTACACGGCCTTTGTAGAAATAGTGCATTGCCAACTTGACCTTGAATTTGAGATCATGAGGAACACATGTACCCTCCAGCTCAATGACTACTGTATTAATGATCCATCGTGAACCTGGGGACATCAAGGATAGAGAGCTAACGTGGTCTCAAAAAGGGAAAAAGGCAGGATAGAAAAAATAGGAATTTGTATATGATTTAGGAAAATAGTATTAGAAGGAAAGTCCCTGGGGCCCTGGTCATGGGGCCATAGAGAGTGAGCAAAGATTAGAGAATTAAAAGATGATGTAGAGGCATATAAAAATGTTAGTACTTTGTTCTTCTAGCCATTGAAGAATTAGAGATGAGAATGTCTTAGAAATATACTAGAGAGAGCTTCACCACTTTACTTACATAAATTTTAAAACTTTGTAAGAAATTTTTTTTAACCAAAAGTAGATCTATCACTTTTCGTTCTAACATGAAAGTTTCCTAAAGACTGCTGTCTGCGTTCTAAAAAACTGCAAGAGCTGTGAAGAGCAGGCTGTGTAAAAACAAAGAAAACGCCCCCTTTGTGTTTGTTTTAATCAACAAAAAAGGGTTTTGGGACTTTTATCCTAGGTTCATAAATTTACCAAAATTTTTAAAATTTTTTTAAGATTTTTAAACAATGACAAACCCTTTAAAAAGTTGTAATTTAAAAAAAAAAAACTGAGTTCAGGCTCTTGTTTTTGGGAAGCCTGAAGAAGAAAATGGAGAAAAAAAAAAAAAGAAAAGGGAAGAAAAAAGAAAGAAAAAAAAGGAAAGAATGAAAGACTGATGGAATTTGGGGGAAACAGAGAGAGTCCCTTAAACTGCCAGCTTACTCCACTACTCCCCTCGATCATTATTGAATCAGGGCCTTCCCCATTTCTGCTTTTCTCAAGACTCTTTTTCACACTGAGGTTGGACCTCACTTTTGTATTTTCTTAAAATATTTCAGGGTTTCACTTAAGCAATGACCCGGGGGTTTACTCATAAGTATTTACTGCAATGCACTGGGATCTGCAAAAAATAGTTTTACAGCAACTATAACAGAAGGAACAAATATCAGAAAAATATTTACCTTTAAAAAAATTTAAAGTTTTTTATTAACACAACATGACCCAGCAATCAAAAGGGACCTGTGTGTGTTTTGTGTGTGTGTGGGTATTGTGTGTTGTGTGTGTGTGTGTGTGTGTGTGTGTGCACCGCGCACCGTGCAGTGTTTTTTTTTTGAAAATTTAACTAAATATAACTTTTTGGCTTGAGGGAAGTTGGCTGGCTAATGTGTTCTGCATTTTGAAATTATATTTGACCCCTGAATGATGAACACTGGTTTTTAATGAAAATTTTTTTATTGACTATTTGGACATTTCACATCATGAAAACCCTAATCAACTCATTTTCCAGTCCTCAAAAAATTCATTCCCCCCCACACTTGTGATCCCCCCATTCAAAAAAAACAAAAAAAGAAAAAAATAAAATAAAAACAACACCCCCCAAAGAACCCCAAGCAAACAAACAAAAAAAAAAAAAAAGGGTAAAAACGAAAACCTTGATGCTGGATAGACGTTTGCTAAAGGACAGATATCAGGCTTGCAGTTATAAAGGGTCATTGTCTAGTGCCTGCAGGATGAAGACAAATGCGCTTTAGAACCCGGGAAGTGACCTCCCAGTCAGCTTTCTGTGATGGGTGTGCCCAGAACGAGCCACCCTGGTGGTCTACCTCTGCGGGGATTTAATGCTTTTTTGGGAATTCTCTCTGTAGTTTGCTCACATTTTCTCTTAATCTAAGAATCACATGGAAACCTAAGGGGCTTCCAGCCCCACTGGGCAGTATTTTTGGGCCCCCCAAATGATAGTGATTTTTTGTCTTTCAGGCTTTACTGCTGGAACAATTAATGATTTAATCAAAACCTTTTGGGAAAGAATTTAAGAGATGGGGTTGTCAGAATTGATACCCCCTTAGAAAACATTTTAAAAAATAAAATTGTTTGGAAGCTAGCTTAACATGTTTTTTTTACTGGCTCATATGGGAAACTTTAGTAAAAAATTTGAAGTTCAGAAAGGCACATTCTCATTATTTTTAAGCTGGGGGGCTTTTTAAAAGGTAAGGAGAAAGAAAAGGCAGCACTGGCTGAAGTGACTCTCACTGGGGGCTGGACGGTGATGATTGTTTCTTAAACCATTTTCCCCCTCATTTCCCTGAATGATTTAAAAAAAAGTTGCGGTGAGAAGCGGCATTCTGAAAAACTTGATATTCTTTTTTTGTTATAAAAATTTGCGTTTGTTTTCTTTTAAATTCTTATAAAACAAACCTAAAGATAAAAAATAAAAAAAAATTTAAACCTTTTTCCTTTAACCACAATTGCTCCTACAACTAAGAAAAATGGCTGAAAAAAACGACCATTTGGTTACACTTTTTTAATCTATCACACGTTGCTTATTTACGGTTACGGATTTGGAATAATTGATCTTGTTTACCCGTACTACAAAAAGTTTTTCTTTATTCAAGGTTTTGGGGGAACACACTGCTTTTTCATAGACATTCACTAGAAAAAAACTAGAATTAATCAAAATTTGTAATTTTATACTGCTGAAAGTTTTTCCCTGGAATAAAAGCTATGAAGGAAAAATAAATTTGTTCCACCCCCCAGCTGTGTCTATTATGTAATATTACAGATACATATTATGTATGTGAGTATGTCTGAATAGAATAAATATGCATGTGTAATGCTTAGGTTTCCCTTTCTGAAGCTTGCCCACTCATTAAATGTGTGATTTTGAAAATTTGTTTTGTCGTCTGTCTGTTTGTCTTCTGTATGTATGACGTATGTATGTATGTATGTATGTATGCTTGTATGTATGAGTTTAAAATATGTATGAGGTAATTGGAGTCTATTTTTTTTGGATCAAGTACTGTGTCTGTGTGTGTGTGTCTGTGTGTGTAAATTTGTGTATGATTTTTTCTCTTCATTTTCCCTTTGCTGCCCGGGAAAGGGGTTTAAAAAGTTTTAAATTGGGGCCACAGGGAGTCCCAGCCCAATGAATCAAATTTTGTTTTCCAGAGAAAACTGCTGAGTAATTTCTCTAATCGCTGGTGGCCCATGGGCAGTAGCCCCTTTGGGGTAGTTTTCCTTCTGTTTCAATTGGGGAAATATTTTGTAGAGTTGGTATTAGGTCTTTTTTTAAAATGGCTGATGAATTCTACACTAAACCCATTAGTCCTGGGCTTATTTTGGTTTTGGAAAATTTAATGACTGTTTCCCTATTTTTTTTTTTAGGGTTAGGGATGTTTGGAGGTTTAACTGATCCTGTTTTAATTGATATTGGTTTTTGGGTCTAGAAAATTGCCCCATTTATCCAGTTTTTCCAGTTTTGTTGAATACAGGATTTTGTTGAGGATATGATTTTTTTTGAATTTTCCCCATTTCTTTGTTATGCCTCCCTTTCATTTCTGATTTTGTTTAATTGGATACTGTCTCTGTGCCCTCTGGTTAGTCTGGGCTAGGGGGTTTATCTATCTTGTTGATTTCCTCAAGAACCAGATCCTGGATCTTTTTCTTTCTACTTGGTTGCTTTAATCCAGAGTTGATTATTATCCTGCTGTCTACCCTCCTTTTGGTGTATTTGGTGCCTCTTCTTGTTCAAGAGCATTTGGGTGTGCTGTCAACTTGCTAGTGTATATTCTCTCCAGTTTCTTTGATGGATGCACTTACAAGCTATGAGCTTTTCCCCTTTAGCACTGCTTTCACTGTGTCTCAAAAGTTTGGGTATGTTGTGTTTTTCCAATCTCATTAAATTCTAAAACTTCTTTAATTTCTTCTTTATTTTCTTCTTTGTACTAATTATCATGAGTAGGGCATTGTTCAGATTCCATGTTAATGTGAGCATTTCTGTTTTTGTTGTTGTTGCTTCTGAAGACAAGTCTTAATCTATCTCAATCAATCACCCATCAGATGTATGGCATTATTTAAATTTTCTTGTATCTGTTGAGGCCTGTTTTGGTTACTGATTATATGGTCAGGTTTTATGGATAAGGTACCATGAGGTTTCAGAGAAAAAGATATATTCATTTGTTTTTAGGATGAAATGTTCCATTGATATCTGTTAAAAATCCATTTGGTCCATAACTTCTTTTAGTTTTGATATGTACTCTGTTTAGTTTTGTGTTACCAGATCGTTCCATTGATGAGAGTAGTAGTGTTAGAAGTCTCTCTCCCCCTTATTGTGAGAGGTCCAATAACGTGCTTTGAGCTTTAGTAAAGTTTCTTTTTAAAGTGGGTGCCCATTTCATTTGAGCATAGATTTCAGAATTGAGAATTATTCATAGATTTTTCTTGTTGAGTATGCAATGTCCTAACTTATCCTTTTTGATAACTTTTAGGGGAAATCATTTTAATTTTATTTGATATTAGAATGACACTCCAGTATGTTTATAGGTACCATTGTTGCTTGTAAAATTGTTTTCTAGCCTTTTGTCTCTGATGTAGTATCCTGTCTCAACACTGAGGTGGCATTTCCTGTATGCAGCAAAATGCTGGGTCCTGTTTGCATATTTCCAGTCCTGTTAGTGTATACTTTCTATTGGAGCAATTGAGTCAATTGATGTTTAGAAGATAATAAGGATAAGTGATTGTTGCTCCGTTATTCTTGATGCTATTTTATGTTTATGTAACCATCTTCCTATGGATAGGATAAAAGTAACTCTTCCAAGAATAAACAGAAAAGTTAGCAACCTAAGAGCAATGCCATGTGAGAAATGGAGTTGATATCATTGAATTCAAGTGCAGTCAGTTTGAATCACTTGAGGTCAGTCCATGCAGTCCCAGTGGCAGTCAGTATAGTTCAAAGTTTATGAGTGTTCAAAGGCTGTTTTTCTAAGCAGAGCCATTCAGTCAGAAGCTGAGAGAACCAATTTGAATCATCAGCTTGGAGTGGAGTTTTGAGCAAGAACATCTGAGTTGAACCAGTCAGCTAAAGTTCCAAAAGAGCTAGACAAAGTAAGTTTATTCAGCACTAAGACTTGTAGACTCCAAACATACTAGGCCTAGTTACAACAGATAGAGGCTAGAAGATGAAAGCATTAAAGTTCTGGGCTTTTAGCGATAAACTCCACAGAGTATAAAGTTTCTAGGCGAGGCCTAAGGATAGTAATATGGAAATGCTCGTTTGTTCAGCTAGTGTCATGTATTACCTTAAACCTGGGTATTGGTTCTCATCTTATCTCTCCATCTAGGGAAAAAAGAAATTTAATCAAGTAAATTTTGGGCCAGAAATCTATCACTCTTACTTGTGTTTGCTACTATTGGGGCATAAAAAAAGACAAACTGTTTGCAGAGTTGTGAAGTTTTTGAGTTTTCTTTGAGGTAATGATGAAATGAAGGTATAGATTTGTTAATACCTAATGTTATGTATATTAAAATGTAAGCTTGCAAATTCGTGAACATTTTAGACATTAATACTTACCTCAATGATGTTGGCTTTAGATTGTTTAAAGGAGAATAGCAAGATTGTTCAGCTGGTAAGAAATTTTTTCCATTTGCTACTAACACTGTGAATGTAAAATTCTATCCACAGTCCCACACAGTGAGAAGAGATCAGCCATAATTGATTTTCTTCTGACATTTCCCAAGTATATTCAAGCATAAACCTTAATCCCTACACATAAAATCTGAAAGAAATATTAACAAATAAATGGAATAAAACATGGCATAAGTCACCATTTAAATGAAAAAAATCCTTTGGAAATAGACATTGTAAGGACAGGAGATGATTTTTTCTACCACATCACCATGATCTAACAATTTTCTACAAAATCTGCCTTATACCTATTACATTTGACAGAATTTTGAAACAAAAAAAAAATAAGAACATAGAAGTCTTGTTGATATGATCACTGAACCTGAAGACAGGAGAAGATGAATACTTAATCATTAGAATGCAAATTTCCTTTTGCTGAATTCATTGTATGTTAAGAGTGGACATGAGTTTCCTGTGTAATAAAAAACAGTGCTTGGGGAACATTTTATACAGATCAATTCAAGGTTGACCAAAACATATGTGAACTCTACTGGAAAAGATCATGTTTAGTTGACAACTGTGACTGTGACAAATAATTTCCAAAAACACTCAAGATGAAGAGAACCTACAGCTTTTTCTTCCTCCTCGTCAGTCTTCTAATGAACAACTAAACCCATCAAAACTCGTTGCTTCGTATAGATAAAATTTATAAAAAACATAATTCATTTTAAATTAAAAAACGATACTAATGTAAATATATATAATGATCCTTTACTGGGAGTTATTCATTATTATTTCTTGCTAGTTAGGATGCGACTTATTTGTTCTCCAGACAGTACAAGGCTTAAAGTTCCTGCACTATAAGTAAATATCTTGAGAGTAAGTCCTGACTTGAGCATGGACTTCAGCTAGATGCCCACTTGTGCAGCCCTAAGAACCATATCATAAATACATGGGTATTGCAAAGAGAATGAAAACTGACGTCACACATGTTTAGCAATGTTGTTAAGATTTGGGTCAAGAGTATTGTGGCCCTCAGCCGTCTGGTACAACTTATAAAATTTTATACAGACTCAATTTTAAATACAAGCTTTTGCCTTTGTGATGCTAGTACACATATTCCCAGCAGTAAAGGCAATCCTAAAGGTGATGTTTTTGTTTTCCCTTAAGCATTGTTCGGAAAATTTGTATTTTAAGTGTTTGTATTCCATTCTCGTTCAGATAGTCTAAGAGCGACAGAATTTTTATTGATAAAAATTGAAAATTGAAATGTAGCTTTAATGTATATTTGGGGCTGTGTAAGTGTCTGTATGTGTGTGGTATGTGTGTGTGTGTGTTGTGTGTGTGTGTGTGTGGGAGAGAGAGAGAGAGAAAGAGAGAGAGAGAGAGAGAGATTTTAATATGTCGTAGTCATCCTGAAACAACATTTATTTTTATATGAACAATTTGTGGTTAATTCATAATGCAATAGACTGACAATTAGTGCAATCTATAACAAAATGAATAATTCATTATACCATGTTTAAATTTATGGTATAAGCATAGCATTGTGCTCTTAATTCTGTTAAGAGCGGAATTTACTTTATACGACTACCACCCACTTTTAAAGTTTCACTGATCCAAACAAAGTGACAATTAGAATGGTGTTTTCCAGCATGATTGTAAGTATCTGCACCAAAAGCCTTTTATCCCATCAATTCCTCAACAAAACTGTCACTTTACAAAATTAGACTATTAATTTTCACAATACATGACTTCCTAAGTCTTGTGCACTTTCTCATATAAATCATTGAGAGAATGTTCATAAATACTTAATGATAAAGAGGAATTTGATCATGTAAATACATCCAACCCTCCTGTTCTGTAGCAGAAGCTGGCAATACCAACAGGCAAAGGTTTCACTTGACTAAGCTGAAGCAATAAATTAATACAGTAGAGATGCTACCAACACTTATGAAACAATCAAATGTCTTGCATGCAGTCTCAATGCAATGTTAAAAATGCTGGTCTGACAACAGCCTTCCTCAGAAAGCAATATAATGAGCCACCCATGGGTGAAGGGGAGTTGCAGAAGTCCAAGTAGGTATGGGCCATTTCCTAGAAGGTAGTCACTTACAACAAAGACTCACACAATTAAAAATAAACTACAGTTAATGCCACGAAGCCTCATTGTTACAGCCCATCCCTCCTTCTGTAAAGAGGGAAATTTTACTGTTTGTTCTTTTTGATTTCTTAAACACACTTTTTTTCAAAGAACTGAATTGGAATTGCCTGGTCTTTTTTGAGAAATCTAAAAGAATATAGCAACTCTGAAATTTCTAAATTAGTAGAATCATTAGTGAACTAAGATTATATACTGGTCACAAAAAATACTTTTTAAAAGACTATTTTAACTCTAGTTTATCTATTGCTATTTCCGTTTCCATTACAGTAAACTTTTACTTACAAGCAGGGGGGAAGCCAAACTAACACAATACTTTTAATATATATAGAGATTTCAAAGTTATTCATTTAACATCCAACCTGACTCCCAAAATAAAGTAAAAATCATTATTTTGGGTATCAATTCATTTTTTAAATACAGATTTAGCAATTAGTATGTATTTAATAATAAGTTAGGCAATTACAAACAATTTTATTCTCATCTAAAAAGTACAAAATATTTTATTAGATAAAATGGGACGCAATTATCATTTCATATTGCTTTCTAAAACGACAATACCAGTGTCTGAGATTAATAGAAAAGATATCATAATTTTAAAGTAACTTGTAAAATACAATTGTTTATAATAAAATATTTAAAAATTAAAAATATAATTTTATTATTTTCCCATGTCTTTCTCTCTCTAACCTCAGTCATAATATCTTTATTCCTGTCCAATGTTATGATTCTTTTGGGGACGTATCACTTGGAATTTGAATCACAATTTAAGATTTCATTACCTAGAAGACTCATTTCCTTCGTTTGTCAGGCTAGTCCATAGACTAGGAGGGAGGAACATGTAAAACTTCCTACATCAATGTAACATGTATATTGTGTTTTCAACTGTTTTAGGCCTAGTTAAAGTACCATATGAAGTGAGTTATTCCTTGTAATGCCCTAGTATACTCAGTCTCATAGACTTCTGGTCCTCTGACTCTTATCTTTTTTTTTTTTTTTTTTTTTTTTTTTTTTTTGAGAACAGTATATCTCTGTGTAGCCCTGGCTTGCCTGGACTTACTCTATAGGCCAGAGGCTGGCCTCAAAACTCAGAAATCTGCCTCTCTCTTCCTCCCAAAGAAGCTACACATTTAAGAATATACCAAATGCATACCACATATGTAACATCAGTTACAGAAAAGAGGTCATAATTTGAAAGAGTGTAGTGGTATTGGAGGGTTTGGAAGAAAGAAAGAGAAGGATAAATGATGTCATTATATTACAATATCAAAAAACTAAGAAGTATTTAGATATATTCTACTAGGAAAAAGATCTATCAATGCAATCACCAGGTTGAGTTCTTATTAGTGAAATTTCTATTTTATGCACAACAGTCCATATGTAAATCTCTTCTTTTATTTACTTATTTTTTGTTACTCAGAATGATACTCTTATCGAAATTCTTAAGTGTAATTCTATGAAATGCCTTGTGAAAACATAAAGATGTAAACAGATAATAAATATTTTTCTATGGATGTTCTTCATTATTAATTTGGCAACTCAGAATGGCTTTAAAAGAGCAAGCTTTTTAGTAGTATATCTCAAACGATAGCAAGATTATGAATGCAAAGTTTAGGCTCATAAATAAGAATTGAATAGATTATTATGATGGGCATTCAAAATATATTCCACCTGTATGAAAATTATTAGAATAGTCTTTACCAAATCTACATAGTGGACAATCACCTTAAGCATTCAATGGTAAAAGACTTGCAGTTTAAAAATAACATTTATGGAATTCAAAATATAGTACTTACAAACATGTGTTTCCAGGCGTGGGTAGAGGATATTTTTTAATTGTTTTTAAAAGTAACTTACGGACTCAAACATTTTACACTTAGATACGAGAGCTATACTAATAAGTACTTTCAACTGAAAAACATGTTCACAATTCTGTGTTTCATATGTTGCATTTTAAAATTTATGCCAAAGTAAGGATAATGATATTAATATTTCCTTTACCAATTTAACATTCCAGATATTAGTGATTATGAAGTCACATCATCACAGATGCATCATCATCAATTGTTATTCTTTTGAGTGAGCAACAATCTTGATTATAATGATTTTCCTTCAATAGCATTTCTATACTTTTGTGGCCAGCCACATCATATGCATGAAATATACACAAAATAACCAAAATGGAAATGATAGGATCAAGGGGAAAAGGTATAAATGTCCTCATACTTATAACAATATTAAAGTTAGTACAGAGATGCTAGAAACTGTGTTCCTTCAATTTGGCTTCTTTGCATTGGTCCAGTGTGAATCACATGGTAAACTCATAGTTATTGTGGGAGGAAAACTCACAGTCTTATAGCTTGTCAGGAACTAATAATCTAATCATGTCTTATGGATATCTCTGTTTTTACTATTGTTGTGAATATGAATCAAAGTTGTCAACTGCACCAATGACATAAAAGACATTAACTCTTGTTATTGCTATTCAATTAATAGACAAGTAAGAAAATATACCCACAACTTCAAACCACTTTCGCCATCCAAATTACTTGTTCCATTCAGATATATAAAATGATTGTCAGGATGCAGGGTCAATAATCTGAGAAATAATTCTGTGATATATCGCCCCTCAAGGCATTTACACAAAATCCAGGCAGTGCATTCCCCCTACAAAAAAAAACTTCACTCCATGCTGTGTTATTACCTCACACCCAACCTGCATTCCTCTACAAGGTTCTTAACGACTGTGACATGGTGCCTAATGTCTGGTCATACATACAGTCATTAAAAATATACAAACACTGATATTGATAGAGAAGAGTAACCAAATTAAAAAAGAATTAGCTAGACTATCTTTGATCAGTGTATCTCCATGGGAATAATTGTCCCATATTTAATGTTTGCAATTCGCAATTTTAAGCATCCATGTATGCCACATCGACTTGCGTACTCTATTCCATTTATTGAGAAATTTCAGAGATCAATAACTCATATTGAAGGAATTCCAAGGTGTTGTTTGACATAATATATTGCATTTTAAATTATCAAGGAAATAAATATATTAAGTAAGGCTTCATGAATAAAGGGAATGAGGTTCAACTTCAAGATACTTTCTTGAGATTTTTAACACATTCTTTTGATTGTCACCAGACATTGAAGTGTCTTTAGGTATTACGAAAACAAAACACTTACATCCACATCTGAAATGTCAAGCAAACACAAATAGAACCATCCGTCAAATAATTAGCATTTGAAATATCTAGCAATCTTTCTCATATCTTAATGATAGCTGGGTGAACACAGACCAACACATGGAAGTGGTCTTATGAATCTGTTTAGATTTTATCACTTACAACATTTCAGACCATGTTAGAAATTAAACCTATATTACCCACAATTAGAAATTGTTTAGGGAAGATTTTGTCTGTGGCAGAATGTAATTTGAGAAGACAAGGTGGCTGTGCTGAAAAAAGAATTTGGAGAAAAAAAAACAAAAAAAAACCAGAAGAACTTGAATCAGGTTGTGCATTAAGTGAGCACTGATAACACAGTCAGGTATAATAAGTACCCACTAACTAACACATAAAATGACAAAAAGCATCTGCTGTATCTAAGCCAGCTGTGCTCAATTATAAAGGTGGGGGCTTCTTTTTCTGCAGTCTCTCCACCAAACAGGTAACCTGTGGGTAGTTCCCTGATCACGCCTATGTTTCCTTTTGTTTACACTTGACAATGCTTTATACATGGTCCCCCCATTACTGTGATACCTCATTCCCCTTTACACAGAACAAAGCAGCCATCTTACATGATTGTGTACAGTTACTATAATGGATGAAAATAAATTCTGTATTGAATACAGTGCAAAAGTATAAAGGACACAGATAAGTTATAAACTACAAACAAATATATAGACATTTTTTTGTTGAATAAATGTGGATGGTATCATAGTTGATATAAATTGATTAAACAAATCAAAAAATACAACAGTTAAATGTTTGATAATTTATTGAAACACTTAATTTTGTAGTTTTTTTCTTTTCTTCTCTCTCTCTCCTCATCTCTCCTCCGGTCCTCTCAATCACTCTCTCTTTCTCTCTCTCTTCCTCACTCTCCCATTCTTTCTCTCTGTCCTTTTTTTTTCTTTTCCCCACCTGTCCCTCTATTTACATTTGACATAGTTCTCATTACACGCAGGTGGCTTGGTTCTGGATCTGTAGACCTCTGGTTTAATCAACTCACAAGACCTTGACATTACATTTTACCTCCTGAGTGATGAGAATAAATGAAATGCTACTACAACAGATATTTAAAAACAAAACCAAAGCAATTTCATCTTGCAGAGGAAAGATAAATATGGGTCTGGAGTATGGAATCCTCAGTTGCAAGGCTTACGTAGGAAAAAAGATACAAATATCTAATACTTAACCTGAATATTAAAAAATAGATCTTGCAACAAACAATCCTTCTTTGAATATAAAATTCAATATACTATGGATAAAAAAATGCTGTTTAAGAAGTAGAATAAATGAAGTGTCATGGTTGTCATCTTGAGGGTAATATAATTAAGAAGAGCCCTAAAATATAGAACCCAACAAAATGTTAGTAAGAAGCCATATTAAGAAGATTCCAGAAAAACAGGTGTATTCTTGGAGACAAAAAATCAGAATGGTAAGCCTCACAAAACCAAAAAACGATTTTAGAAATCCATACAGGATGCATGAGCAGAAGAGTAATCTCCTTATGGGGGCATAACTCCATGATGTCTGCATGTCCAACTGTACCACTTGGAGATCTTTTTGATGCTACGACACAATGTGCACATCCTTTAGTTAAATAACCAAACCATGTGCAATAAAGAGCCAGCAACATAGACTGGTCACATTTTCATATTCACCCATTTCTCATTTTAGGTTAGAAACTAATAGTATCTATGTCCTGGTGTAGTTTTGTGTGATCATACTTCTGGAATTAAAATGAAAAATGGTCCAGTGACCACACTCTCCAGAAATATCAAAATGTAGCTACTTGCCTGTATTACATTTTTCTCCTTTTCGTTATGCTTGAATGTTCACACTCCACATTGTGGAGCTTAGTCCACATATCTACCTAACACAGGTGTCTCGGATGTGGAAGACTAACAGAATGAATAACAGTAAAAGATCCTCTTGAGTAGAAATAAAGAACCTTCTACTTTGACCAATCAACCTACCATAGACTGCCTTGTAGCAGGCAAGCAAGTCTGTCCCGTCTGACCCACTTCATTGCAGGATATTTTTTGAGCTATAATAACACTAGCTTTCAAATAGTAAGTACCATATAAAAAGTTTTAATCGAATATGACCCCTGAGTACTTTGTGAACATAAGCTTTCTTTAGAAACTAAAATCAAGAAATATGCCTACATATTAAGGTGGCATCTAGTAAAATTTGGTGCTCCGTATTTTTGTCTTCAAGTATCTGGAAATAAAAAAATAAACTCAAAGACCCAAATCAAAACCTTATTGGAAGTTAAAGTGGCTCATTGACTTATACAATCATATATATATATAATATAAATATATATTTATATATATATATATATATGTGTGTGTGTGTGTGTGTGTGTGAGGTGTGGTGTGTGGTGTGTATACCACATTTTTCAAAATTTAAGAAGTGGAATACGTTTGACAGCCATGGGAGAAAAGTTAAGGTGGTAGGGAATTAAATATTAATGTGTTAAAAGAAGAGACTCTGAACAAGTCAATGTTATTCTCAAGTGCATAAACCACTTACTTTCTTACAAAGCAGGACATTTATTATTTGAGAAAATAGTATAATTCTAATGATTATATAAGCTTCACTATGATGCATTTATTGTTTCATTCAACATACAAAAGCAATAGAGCTATACCTCAGAGGAAGAAAATAAATCTGAATTTAGAGGACAAGCTTTGCTTTATTAAAAGTAGAAATGCATATCAGATCTTTTTTGCTTATAATCGCCCTAATTTCCATTGTTCTTTTATATAACAATTATTGAATATAGTAATGTCCCAATTGGTGATAGCATCACTTATAATTTAACTACAAAATAGGATTTATAATTTAGATTAATAAAGCTGAATTAAATATGGACAAGTATGTGCGTTAAAATTAACAATGGACACCTGTCAGGACTACCAAACATTAGCCAACACTAACTCTCCCTCTATCGGCCTACCAGCGATTGCTAAATTACTCTTCAAACGATGTTATCCAAAGTGACCTCCTTTGCTATATGTTCTGAATTCAGTGGCTTGATCTGTACAAATCGTGGCAACAGTCATCGCCACACTGTAGTTCCATGTTTCAAAGCCAACACCCTCAATGGATTTAAAAAGCAACAAACAACACGAAAGACAAAAAATAAAGCTAAAAAGGGGACCATGGCAGTTGGAAAGTGGAGTAAGTAAACAAATCGGAGGAACAAGAATGGAGTATAGTGCATGGGGATGGCTTTGAATCAAAGCATTATATGTATGTAGTAAATTATCATTAAAAAGCATAAATGAAAACCCTCTTTAATATTTTCACAACTATATGAAGAGGAAAACCTTAACACTGTATAGAAGTAATTTGAAGTAGTTTATATCATCATTGATTATCACTACCCCTGGAGTAATTTAAATAGAAAATATTTAAGCTTAGACTTTCTTGAGCAAACTTTGCTAAGAGCTTCATAATACAGGCAGGCAGAGGAAAACAGTCGATAATTTTGAAATGCGTTCCCTTCCCATTATTCATCTTACTCCCACAACAACCACCAAGGCAAAAGAGATACTCTCTTCTTTGCCCTCACTGTGTGGCCAGTCCTGATTTTATTGGAATTTTTCCTAGTTACTGTTGTTTTAACTACAACAAACAGGCAGGACACACAAATGAAACTGTGCGGTCATCATTTTGTGATTTTGGATCGAATAGCCTCCTCTGAATTTGCAGTCATGGATGCTTTGTACAATCTGTACCTTTTCTACTGGAGAACCTGACCAACCTATATTTCCTTGTGTTTATTCACAAAGTAAATTCACAAACAAGACAATTAGCTTCTCTTTCATCAGTTGGGGAAGAACTGAACAAAGGTTCTAGGAGAGGATTGGAACTGGATAGGGTTAAAACTATCTCTCTATTATATTAATTTCCTTTATATCCAAATTTATAAAATTAACTAACAGAAACCAACCCCCGGAAAAGACTGATGACAATAACTAATCTGGAAAAAAATAGTAACTTTTGATGATCTACGAGTCATGAAAGTTACAGGAACCTAAGGTTGCTGGCAGGTTGACAGAATTCCCCGAAAGTGAAACGTTATGCAATGGAGCTGCTTGTATTATACATACGACCGTCAAAGCTCAAAATATTTTCCAGAAACTTGTAGAGTAAATGCAAAATCCAATGGGTGACCAGACATAAATCTCAGTTGGTAACTGCTTGCTAACATGCAAAATGCCAGAGATTCAATCTAGAATGGGTTTTACCCCCAGGTGTACACCTATAAAATCGATCGTTTTTTGGTTATGCAAATTTTATTCAAGCATTTAAGAGAGAAAGGGAGGGGAAGGAGTATCAAGATTCTGTTCAAAGTAACCTCTAAAGTGTAGAGTAAGTTCACAACAACCTAGTGTACTAGAACTGAAGAAAAAGTATCAGGACCACCAAGACCAAGTTCATTACAGGAAAGGTCAGCAATTTTATGGAGAGAACAGAGAGTAGGGAATGACAGAATATAAAATAGTGGAGAAGTGGTAAGAAACCAGGGAAAGAAGAGTCAGGGATATTTGCTCAGAGAGACAAAGGACTTGCTTTGGAGTGAAAACAGACAGAAAGGCACATAGAAGAGGAGAACTCGATGTATACAGAGATAAAGGGAAACCCATGGTTTAATTTGGAGTCATTTAATATTAATTGGGCTGTTAATTGGTGATCTACATGGGGCTTTTTGACTGCTGGATGTCATACTTTAATACTGGAACCCCTTGATAGTCCAGGCCAGAGGAGAAAGTGTCAAATAAGGGACTAGACGCTTGGTTTTAAACCCAACCAAAAAATGTCTCAAAATTATTTCCCCCCAAGTACCAAAAAAGATGGCACCTTTTTTTCCAATTTTTTAAATTTACTATTTTTTAATTAAAATTGTATAAAAATTCAAAAAAATTAACCCGTTTTTTCAAAAATTTTAACCTTTTGAAAGTCAATATTTACAAAAAATAGAATTTTGGGGATTTTTAAACACCAAGGGCTGTTGTAATAATCTCTTGCTTTAGCCTTTTTTTTTAAAGGTTGAAAAGTTTTTTAAATTTTTTTAAATTAAAGGGTATTAATTATAAAAACAACCAAATTTATTTTTAAATCTGAACCTTTTTTAAAAGTGCTTAAAAAGAAAAAAAAAACCCCCCTTTGAAATTTGTATAAAATTTATAAAAAGGGCCCAAAATTGTTCCCGGGTTAACACCAGAATCTTGCGCATTGAAAGGCAGAACTAGAAAAAAAGACTGAAAACAACAACAATAAAACCTAATTTTTAAACCGGGACAGTGAAAATCCACATGTTTGGGATGCTTAAGGTGAGAATCTAATTGCAGATTCCGGACCTCATGCAAAGCTTTGCCTAGAGTTCATGAACCCAGAGCCCTACGTAGGAGTAATAAACAAACATCCCAGGAGCCTAGGGGGATAGCTCCCGGGTATAAAAATGGGAAACAGCTTATCCCCTAAAAGCTATGGGATAAAGAAGAAACCACTAGCAGTCCTGACTCCAAGTAAAGTGTCACACATGAGATTGGCACATACAACAAAAATCTACATTCTAAAAAGCATTCATGTATCATTTAGATGTAAATGATTTTCAAGGAGGGTTTATTAAAAACTATGTTTCCCTTTAGGTTAAACTTACGTGGGGGGGAAACTAACATGTTTGTAAAATGGTAAAAGGTAAATACAATCAACTAATAGGTTTCCACACTGATACATTTCCTCTAATAATGCCCCAGGCTGTAACAAGTGTTTTCTCAACTAGCAAACTAACATGTTATGGGAAACCCTTTTCCCTAATATGTTCACTAATTCTTCAACCAAATCACTCTTTTTTTGGGTATTTTTTTGATTACACCCGGGCCACACAAAACACACCCCAAACACTCACACACATCCCCCACCTGGGAAAAAAGGAAAAACCCTTTTTCCCCTTTTCTGGCATGCTTTTTTACTCATGTTTTGCACAAAACTAATTTACTTAACCTTGGTTTTTTTTTCAGTTTAACCTGTGTTTTATGTGGGGACTCACTCAGCAAAAAATCCTCCCATTTAAAGTTGCAAACGGGATTTTCCCCCCAAAATTGGGGACCCAAAGTGCTTCCCCTTAAAAAGGGGGGTAAACCCCCTAACTCAACCTGGTAGTCCTGGGAAAAAAGTAGTACCCATTTGGTATTTACTTTTCTTTTTTTGACTTTTAGCGGGCTTGTTTTTTTGGCACAGAAAGTAGCACACCACACACACAAAACCACACACAAAACAAAACACCAAAAATACACAAACATATACCACACACACACACTTTATAAGGAAATAATTTCATCATTCATTTTTTCGGTTCACTTTCAACTAATTTCATTAATTAAAGCTTTCCCCTGGCTATAAAATTTTTTTTGTGGTCAACAAATTAGGCCACATTTTTTTTTTTTTTAAAATTTAAAAAACTGCACCGAAGTGTTCCTTCTATTTCTGTCCTCGGTACAAAAACAAAATGGATAACAACCCTTTCACATCAAAAAAACCCCAGCAGTTTGATATCTCAGATCCCCCAGTGACACCTACACTGGAACTTTGGCCAAACCAAAACCCCCAAAAAAGGAGAAAAACAAAACAAAAAAAAAGAACAGCAAAACCACCACAACAAAACAATTTCAAATGTGTTTTAACCTTAAATCCTAAAGTAAATCATGTTCAAATCCCCAGGGCCCCGCCTGCAATAAAGTGTAACAAAGCATTCAAGTATGGTCTTTTGAAGGAAATTAATTTAATAATAAAATACCAGTTTTCAACCATAAAAAAAGAAAGGTTTCGGGATTATGAATGTACTCATGGTAGTGTTTTCATTAGTATGGACAAGGCCCCCAGCAACATTTCCAAAAAAAAAAAAAAAAATGTAAAATGAAATTAGGAATCAGGATCCGGGTTTTAAATGGTAAAGAAATTTTTCAAATCTCTTTTTAAGATTAGTCATTCTCAAAATAGAGATACTGATCTGAAATATCCTTCAACAACTCTAAAAAATGCTCCCTACTTAATAATAAAAAAGTGAAGTAGAAAGAGCCCAAATCCCCCAGATTCTTCTCACTAAAGCTAAATGACCCACAAATTTTGAAGAAATTTTAAAAATTCCCCATTTTGTTTAAACCCACCTCCGTTTTTTCATACTATAAATAATGAATTCCAATTTCTCAAGTTCATGAACCATTTTTTAAGCAGGAATAAAAGTCTTCCACGGGCGTTCCCTTCAACGTTTTTGGCAAACGGGACCTGTTAAAAATGCAAAATGAATTTTTTACAGAGCATTGAATTTGCATTTTTAAAAATGCCTCCAGCTTTGTAATTACCCTGAGAAGTTAATCTTTATTTTCCCAAAAGTTTAAACAAATGCAAAAAGCTCAGTAAAGCTAAAAAGGGTTTGCCCCAGCATCTTGATAAAAAGAGGGGGCGTGGGCAGTAATTTCAGTAAATGCAGATTCTACTTACTTTTTCTCAAAAAATATTTTAAAATATAAAAGTGATTTTTTAATTTTTAAATATCAAACGGACCCACAGCTTCTCCTCATTTCCTAACTTACTTTTTCTGTGAGATGGGATTTTTAAGAAATTGGAAAGGAGTCATTTTATAGAGCACATAAATGGATTTTTTACTTTTTGAAAGATTCATATTTTGACAAATTTTCTAACATGTGGCGGGAAAATATTACTTGGATACTAAAAATAGAATTATTATGTAATCTTTAAAATAATTAATGTGTGTCATGTAAATTTTGTTCGGTAAATCTTGAAGTACATTTCTATAAGCATGAAATCATATATTTGAACATGGTCACTGTGTGGACAGACTAGATTAAGCAAGCTCTGTGTGGTGGGGGAAAATTGGATTGTGAGAGCAAACAGAGAAAAAGAGTAAGAAACACCTTGCATATGAATATGATTCTTGGTCAAAATCGGTACTAGTTATGCCACATAATGTGAAGACAATTTAAATCTCATTTTAAAAGACTGTGCATGGCTACATCCTAATTGCTCAAAATCTATCTCTTTTATTTTTAAAAAATAAAAGAGAAAACATGGTCATTCCATCAGACACTTAAAATGTTTTAGCCTGCAAGCCCCAAAACCCATTGATTAGGAAAAAACACAAGATTATAGAGTATTTAAACAAAGCTCAATTGTCTATATTAATTAAATTATGTGATGTCAATGAGATTTGGACCTTGTTTTTTTATACAAAACAAATAAGGGCTGAGTAGAAAATTCTCACAATTATTTCAACTTTTAAAATCAAATCTTCTCTTGAGGGCTATTCATTTGGACTTTTTTCCTCATGAGTGGGCCATATATTTAAACACATCCTTAGAGATCAGAAATGGGCACGTATGTTGTGTAGTGGGGATTAATTTTTTTCAAGCAGGAAATGTTTTTTATTTTAGGTACAAATAATAAAAATATACACATCAGATTAGAATAGATTTTGAAATTCATTTACATTTCAATTACAGTATTTACAAAATTTTCTAACATTGAAAAAGGTTTCCTTTTAGCTCTGAAGAAATAATCATACCTAAGAGGAAAAGTGACAAGAAGAAAGTAAGCAAATAAGATTAGATATTATAAATCTCAAATATTGAGAAATAAACTCAACTAAGGTAATAACAAGATCATTAAAAAAAAAAACATGATTATGACAGCTTCTCCCAGTCCTCTATAAATCCCATGAAGTCTCTTCTCATTTATATCAAAAGAATAATCTATTGGGTTGAAAGAATACAAGAAAAATATGGTATGTACACACACACCACACACACACACACACAACAACACACACATGCTTTCATTGAGGACATTGAGATTGCTCATTGATCATGCTAGGGGAAATCTGAGAGCCACATTCAGATCTCCAGTACCCACATATGCATACTCTCCACACTTTTAATCACAGTATGGAAAGAAGTGGGGGTCTGCACAGACGCAATGAGAGATTATGCCTTCATGGAATGAAGAAAGGAAGAGATAGAGGAAAATGCCTGACATACTCCTGTGGCCTCTACACATGCACATAATTATATACCCATATATCCACAGATTCACACATATTCACACATATTCATAAACATTGTGGTGGTTTGAATACACTGGCCTAAGAAGTGGCATTATTAGGAGGTGAGGCTTTGTTGGAGTAGGTGTGGCCTTATTGTAGACAGTGTGTAAATTGTGGACCTGGACTTTAAGACTCTCATCTAAGCTTCTTGGAAGCCATTCTTCTAGTAGCCTTTCATAAGAAGATGTAGAGCACTCAATTCCTCCTGCACCATGCCTGTCTGGAAGCTGCCATGTATTGATAATAATGGATTGAAACTTTGAACCTATAAGCAAGTCCTAATTAAGATTTGTTTTTATAAGTGTTGCTTTGGTCATGGTATATGTTCACAGCTGTAAACCCTAACTAAGATACATACACAAATCTATAGCATGCACACGCACAGAGTTATAATTATAAATGTAGTTGCCTTTTGCTTTGAATTGGTATCATTATGAAGAAAATACATTGAGTTGTCTCTTGTTTTGCCCCACCACAACATGCATGCCTAGTTGCCAAATCAAAATATGCTATGTTCAAGATTAAAACCTTTTCAGATGAAATTATTTAAGATTCTTGATACAGAATAATGTGGGGAGTTTATAAAGAGTCCTAAATCGAAAGACCATAAGAAGAGCAAAAGGTTATGTGAAAGTAGGCAGAGACTGCTCCTCTACTACCATATCATGACGACTACCCAAAACAGATATAGTGTGAAAGAATTAAGGATGAATTCTTCCCTGGAATGATCAGGAAAAATATTGTCTTGCTGATACTTTGGCTTCAGAGTTCTATCCTATAGGAGTAAGGAGAAGTAAACAGCTTTTGAATAAGCTTTCCAATTGAGAAAATTTATATGGATGCCCTAAAGGACATAATTACAATTTTGGTTCAAAAAGAGGGGAAGATTTTGGAAGTAAACTATCTTTTGAATTGGTGATATTCATAGCTGCCAAAATTGAACCTAATGATGAAAAACATCCTGTTGCATCAAAAGTAATTATAATTCAAATATAGACACTGGAATTACTTCTGTAGACCACTGAGGAGAAGTATGTCTTAGGTACTGGAGGAAAGATGAATGTTTAGCAAGGGCTGACTGTCTTCAATATGAACAAGAGAGAACATTCTTAAAGTGAGCTTCAGTACTAAGTTCATTTCCTTATACAATATTATAGGTGTGCCCTGGCATTTTCCCATCACTTATAGTAAAGAATAAAAAAAAATAATACCATTGGGAAAAAATTAGTAAGAGAAAAACTCAACAAAATTTGCACTTCACCATTTGTGAACCATTATTTATTGTACTAGTATTTTAAATGATAGTAAAAGGGGCTGTTAAACAATTAAGAGAGAAAACTGGACATCTTATATAATTAGTCAAGTATGTTTTTTAAATTTAACATATAGAGTCAGCTATGGCCGGTGGTAGAGAATTTGTCCATAAGATATATTTGTGGGTTCTATTATTCACAGCTTGTATCTTTCTTTGCTCCATACATGTCAATTCACAAGATTCTTTGGAATTTTATACCACAGAAATACCATAGACATACCATCTATCCCAAAACTAACTTAGAAAACATGATAATAAAAAACGTTTAGTTGACAATAGTTATATAAATTGATTTTACAAATAGGAATTTGTGGATGATACATAGTGAATGTACTATGCCTATGGAATGTATGTACATTTCAGGGGTAAAAGCAGATGCAAAATAGAGAGCTGAACAGTTGCTCTAGGCTCTGCCAGAGCCTGACAAACACAGAGGCAGATGTTTGCAGCCAACTATTGGTCTCAGCACAGGGTCTCCAATGGAGGAGTTAGAGAAAGGCCCTGAAGTGGCTGTAGGGGTTTGCAACCACATAGGAAGAACAACAATATCAACCATCCAGATCCCCAGAGCTCCCAGGAACTAAACCACCAACCAAAGAGTACACATGGAGGGACTCATGGCTCCAGCCACATATGTAGCAGAGGATGGCCTTGTCAGAATCAATGGGAGGAGAGGCCCTTAGTCCTCTGAAGGCTTGATGCCCCATTGTAGGGGAATGTCAGGGCGGGGAATTGGAGTGGGTGGGTGGGTGTGTGGGGAAACACCCTCATAGAAGCAGGGGGAAGGGTGAAAGGATAATGAGTTGCCAGGGGCAAAACAGAGAAAGGGGATATCATTTGAAATGTAAATGAAGAAAATATCCAATAAAAATATATAAAAAATATATTCAAAAACTTCAAATGAAGACATATACATTTGTAGTAATTTCTATAATTTATTTTATTATATTTTATTTGTAATTATAATTCTAACATGTCTCTCTTCCCATTCTTGGGTCAAAACCCACTGCCAAATTATTTCAAAGAAAATATGGTTGAGATGAATGTCAGAGATAGGCAGAGAAAAGTACCTTGGTGGAGTTCTTTCCCAAGGTAATGTGTCGCCTGTCAAGATGTAGTACTAACTCACAAGATATTATTGTGCTGTAGCCAAATAACTAATAGAATTAAGGAATCCCTAATTGATGAGTACAAGGACTTAGCCTAATTAAGACCAACTAGTACTTAATTTATGAACTATTGCAGTCAATGCTAAAATAACAGTTTTATTGATTGTAAAATAGTTTGTCTTTATATTTTCATTTGAAGTATTTTGAAATATTATCATGTTATTATTTTTAAATAATCCATTAGAACCACAGTGCCGATTGCTTGACTATATCTCCAGATTCATTTTGGTTCTCACAAAGGCTAGTCACAAGAGGATGATTCCTTACAAACAATATTGCCAAAAACAATCATCTACCTACAGTGAGTGTTGTGTCTTTGAAATCCTGTTAGACATGTTTAGATCAACTTGTATGTATTATCTTTCTTTAAAATTTCTTTCTACTTTTACAGGAAATTTAAAAGAAATACCTTTTTAGTTAACACAGAACAATTTTAAACTGCTCTGGGACAGAAAACAAATGGAGGAATAAACTTTGCTAGGAAGAATCTGAAACTGTGTCAGGAACCAATATCCAGAAGGCAGTGAAACGGAGTGGGGTGTCAATCCACACTGTGAATACTATCTTCAAACACGCTCAAGACTAGAGTGTATTTCTTTCTGCTTGGGAGAACCTTTGAAAATCGTTAATACTACAAAGTCCTAAAGTTACCTTCATGGGCTTCTTGCATCAAATTCATAATGAAATATAACTTACTGATATGGTATGTCTTTGTTTGGCAATAAAGCAATATAACTTATATAAATTATGAAATGAATAATTGATCAATATAATTTAATATTTTGTTATATTTTCAGTTCACATCTTGAAGTAAAGTATAGGCAAATAGCAACTTAATGTTATAGAAACAAGCTGTACAATGAATAATAAATACATATTTATACTTCATTAGATTTTCCTAATGTGTCTCTTTACAGTAAATAAAAAAGGGGGCCCTAACCTTCTTAATTTTCTCAAAAAGTCCAAATTTTGGTGGGGACCCCCCAAAGGGGATTTAATGGTTCGGGAACTTTGGTGTTAAAACAATTTTCCTTTTTTCAAAAAAAAATTCATAAACCCCCAAGAGGGGTTTTTAAAGACGGTTAAAAAAATATAAAAAAAGGGGTTAAAAAAATTGCCCCCCAAGGGGGGACAAGCCACTGAAAAAAAACTGGAAGAGAAATACTAGAAGGTAGCTAGCGAGGTTAGAACCAAAATGGGCCCCGAACAATTTTAAAGAATGTACTACCCAAACAAAAACAAATATACCTATTCTCCACAGATCAAGCCGTCCTCCAAAACTGCCCAACATACTACACCCAAGTAAATTCTAATAAAAATAAATTTAATTTAAAAATTAACTCTCTGAATCTATCAACATTAGGGATTAAGCTAAATATAATAACAAAAAAAAAAAAAGGGAAAAGAAGAGGAAGAGAAAAAGAGAGACAGAGAGAGGGGAAGAGAGAAAGGGAGGGGGGAAAAGGGAGAGAGAGAGAGAGAGAGAGAGAGAGGAGAGGAGAGAAGAGAGAGGGAGAGAGAGAGAGAAAGGGAGGAAGGAAGGAAGGGAAAAAGAAAAAAAGAAAGGAAAGAAACAAAAAAATTTTTACTAAACCCCCCCACCCTGAGAATGACAGGGCCCCCCCCTTCCCTGAGAGGCCCCTAACCAGCAGCTGCTCAGACAATACACCACCAGAACCAACAGTGGATGGAGCTTAGGACCTCTTATAGAAAATTGGGCGGAAAGATTGGGGCCCAAGGAGATAGGAACGCAACAGGAAGATAACAGAGTAAACCCCAAACCTGAACCCTTGGGCTCCAAGAGCAAATCACCAACCGTGGCATACCTATCTACTACAGAAGCCCTGGGCTGGACCTAGGCCCCCCCCGCACCAATATGTGTAAACGTGCAACTTGGGTTTTCATTTTAGGCTCAAACATCTGGAGGGGGGGGCAAACCCAAAACATGCACCTGTAAGGAGTATGGCTTTGCGGGTGCCTAAACTGCCCTCAATGGAGAGGAAGCCCCACCTCCAGAGACTTAAGTGGCAGGGTGGGGGATACGGAGGAGGGATACTCAGAAAAGAAGAGATGGGAAGGATTGTGGGGGGGGTGACGGGGGATGGGGTAAAAAGGGGAATAAGCAAAAAAATTTCCAAATTTAAAAAAGGGAAAAAAAACAAAAAGAAGCTTACAATATGTTTGGACACTAAAATAACCACTCAATGAAACAATAGAGGGGCCAAGGGACAGAAATAATGAAAGAATCAAAAAAAACCCCTCTAGAATTCAATAAAAAATGAAAACACGCATAACCCAAAAATTTATGTGATCTTAAAAAATAAATGAATTTAGAAAATACACGCACAAATAAGTACCTACACTAAAACCAAAATAAAAAACAAATAAACAGACAAAAACTGGAAGTGATCGTATATTAGCAACTCTAAAGCCAACCAGAAGATACTAGAACAAATAGTATATTAGTACCCAGTGAGTATGTCCAATGGAAATAAATCTAATCAAAAACCACAGGCTAAAAATCACTACAACAAATTCACTGAAACATTTAATGAGAAGTCATTGTTTCTCTCCTTTAATATTACTGGAGTAGTACTAATCTGCCCTATGAGACAAGAGGATAGAATGAAAAATATGCCTGAGTGAGGAGTATCGTCCCAGATCACTCGCGCGAAGAAGATCCACATGGTATGTACTCATTGATAAATGCAGCAGATTAGACCCAAAAGACTTATACAATGCCTAGCGATGACCAACCCACAGATCCATATGGAACTTAAGTACAAAGGAAAACCAGGGAGACTTGATGCAGATCATCCTACATTAAGGGGGGGGGGGCAGCATGATCAATCGGGAAGTGAAGGCATTAGACAGTCACAGGGACAGGAAAATAATACAGAGGTCTCATCTCATATCAGTATCACTTGCGGAGCGGACAGAGATGAAGAAGTATACAAGGTAAGGATACAAATGTACAAATATATATGAAGCGTACAGGGATGAGGAACGGGATGCACTTGATGGTCTCAAACTTCCAGTGAAACAAGAGCTCCCAGGACCCAAAGGGGATACATTAGTAGAAATGCGCAGAAAAGAGGGAGACAGATCCTGTGGAGACTACCTCCAGGAGATAGGACTGGTCCCAGATTGAGACATGGAGCGCACTCATAACAGCATCTTAAAGTTTTTTAACCTTAGAAATGTTTCCTGTCCAAAGGAAGGACAGGAAAAAAAACTGGAAGCAGAGAGACTGAAGAAGGGCAGACCAGAACTGCCATACCTGGGACACCTGACCTGATCTAGCAGAGGACACAAAACCCAAAACTGATCTCCTATTTCAAGAGATCATTTGCTGACGCGCGTGAACCTGGATTTGGGACAAGATGCTTGGGAGGTTCAAGGCCAGGAACTGACACAATGTAACTATGGATACCTTGGAGCCTAGCAACAGACTAAGCTTAGGGAACCCTGTAGGGGAGCTGGGAAAGGACTAAAGGAGAGAAGTGATTGCAATTCCATAGGGAAAACAACATCTACTCCAGACCTCTCTCGCCGAGGTTGCTGCCCTATGGACACAAGACCGATCCAAGCTGAAAGCTATGTGTACAGGAGGAATCCAATGCTGCTAGCCCCAAAAAGAAAAAATACATGTGTAGTAGAGGATGACCTATCTGACTGTCAGTAGTAGGGTGAGGCCCTTTGTTCCGTGGAGGTTTGATACCACAGTGTAGGGGGGCATGCGGGAGTGACGACCAAGCACGCACGAGGAATGGGTGGCGGAAGCACTCCATAGAGAACAACAGTGGAGTATGAAGAGGGCTGATGTGAATGGGAGAGTGTGGAGGGGTTAACCAGTAAGTGGGATATCATTTGAATGTAAATGCAATGGAATCATTAATAAAAATAAAGACTAGAAACAATGAGAACATTATGAAGAATCAATGAAACCAAATTTAGGCTTTATCATGAAAACAAACAAGATCAGAAAAACTCTTATAAAACTAATAATTAGACAGAATGAAAAATCATCCGCGCGCATAATCAATATGCACACAAATGAAAACGGTGGTAGCAATAAAAACATAGACACCTAAAAAATTCTACAAGAATTACAGGACGATGTCTTTAAAAAACAAAATATATCCAAACGAAATTCTAAAAAACAATGAATATTTAATCTGTAGATAAGCACATACCAAAGTTAAATCAAGACTCAAGTAAACAAATTTAATTTTTCTTATTTGCTCATCTCCACCCACTACGACCACACTCTCTCATCTCACCTCCCCAGACATCCCTCTATCACTGGAAATCCAGCCTCCACAGGACCAGGGTCCTCCCTTCCCATTGAATCAATGCAATCCGCTGTTACATATGTAGCTGAAGTCATGTGAGTCCCTCCTCTGTTACTCTTCGTTGGCTGGTTTTAAGTAGTCCCATACAAGAGCTCTGGGGGGGGGGGGGCGGGGTGTAACACTGAGTGATCATTATTTGCTCTTCCTATGAGATTTACAATCTCCTCAGCTC
Source organism: Mastomys natalensis (assembly GCA_021653895.1). Taxonomy (NCBI): domain Eukaryota; kingdom Metazoa; phylum Chordata; class Mammalia; order Rodentia; family Muridae; genus Mastomys; species Mastomys natalensis. The sequence goes on along the minus strand of JAJTUV010002275.1, from coordinate 210,066 downwards.
CTTCAGTCCTTCACCCTATAACTCATCCTCTGGGGGTCCCAGTGCCTCATCCTGTATGTCGGGCTGCGGCCTCCACAATGGTAAGTTCTCTGAGCGAGCCTCTCGAAGAGATCTATACTTCTCAGACGCCCTATCAGACACTATTGCACGAGTGCCAAGAAGTACTTTCAGCCGAAAGCCTGACAAAACACTTCTGTAAACATATAGACACACCTTTTTGACCCCGATCACCGTGACAACTGACAGATTAACAAATACACATTGTGCAAGTTTATTTCGTCTTATTGCCCTACAAACAGACCATACACAGTGGCATTCAGGAGCTTATCTTATAACTCCTTCCTGTAAGTATTATTGTATGTGATTTGACAGCGACCATCTGTTGCGAATGTCCGTCCCTTAACACACAAAAGAGAGATAGCCATTCTGAGTAATCTTCGCGAACGATTCTACATCATGTCAAATAGGCCTCTCAGTATTGTTTTATCATTCACTACAGTACATGTCATACAGATAAGGGAGGTCCACCGTCTTTCTAGTTCATATGAAAAAGCCATACCAGGATTGCTATGTGTAGCTACGTTTCTCCTATGACTTATGAGTCTGTACATGCATACCTTTATCTTTATGAATCGCGCAAGTCTAACAAATCAATAAGACTAAGCAACACAACCCAAATATACCTACATATTATGTCTCATGCTTTTAAAACGTTTTGCTCCATATTTGGAGCAGTCTAGAAATTGACCTAACAGAAAGAATCTGCATTTACTAGGCATTCCTTATAATTATGGATGGTGGATGCGTGGTTGTTAACTGTTGCTTTGTAAGCTAACGACATGGCTACATCACCACACCTGAAAAGGAATAGAATGCCTACAATCTTCCAAGAACAAATTAAGTATCAAAACTTCTTAAGTGAGGGATAGCGCCGCGATCTCCCTTCTCATCCTTAGATGTAGTATTGAAATGTCCCCACATTGTACAGTTGGTTTAGCTAGCCAATAGATATTATGATGTCATAGAAGACAATACCACAGGAAGAGTAGGAATAGGCTGGTTTGAAAATAGGATTTCAACATTAGAGGAAAGGATAAGAAGAGGGTAAAGAGACAATGGAAATGATCAAAATATATTACACATGACATTGCACCATACAACATCATCTAATAATTAAAAAGATATCTCAATGGTTTACAGATATATATTTTAGAGCTCATTTAATACTTCTATTATTCTACAATAATTCAATACCAAATAATTTTTGAGCTTCTTCTTGTTAATCTTTTCTTCAAGCAAACTTAACAGTAGCTTACAATCAGAGTTTCTGAGAATATCTCCCCTGCTTAGACTCATACTTACTTGCTCAGATAAACATGAAAATCTTCCAACATCACACTGAAAATTCACAACAGTATAATTTTTTATTGAACATCAGAGGTCAGCAGATAGATTTAAATAGTAATAAGTAACTAACCGATTCGCTTGCATTGCAGTCTGATATTAATCAACAGAACATGTTGAAAATATTTGCCTTGGATTAAGAGATAAGTTAGATTGTGTTTTTATATCTAAGTTGAGTGAGAGAGTACAAATAGCTTTTACAGGAAACTGATTGCAGACCAGGGCTCGGATGATAAGTTATGTGTGGATTCCCAGAGCAAATGAACTTAAAATGTATGCCTGGAGAAAATTTTAGATCCCCGTTGGGGGTTGTTTAAAACTGCAAAAACAAAAAATGACTGAGCAGAAAGGAGAGCACAGTGTTTGTACATTGAGAACTAGCATGCCCTTCATTGTACGCTCTTTATTAAGGGAACTCAGCCTCTGAACATAGGCCCTTGATATGGCTCAGGCACTGTATAAGGAAAAACAAGAATTCGCAAAGCACTAAGATTTTTTCCGACAAAATCTGTCTCGCAGATAAACTAACAAACAACCGGTAAGAATTTTCATCTAAGCAAGCTAAGCAGTTTCGACACCCTTTTACTTTTGTTTGAACTTTTAGCTTCTTTTTCTCCCCCACAGTGTACTGAAGACTAGAAGAGGAATTACAGTAAGAAGGTACCGACCATTTCCTGTTAAGAATGACTGCTGAATGTATTCGGCCCCGCAGGAGCACGTTCAAAACAAGGTCCAAGAAGAAGCTATCAACCCATTTTAAAACAACAGCTTGAAATACGCTCTGAATATATTTCTGCAAAATCTAAATGAGCAAATCCTGTTGTTTGCCAGGATTCACCCAATGGTGCCATCTCACTTCCAGCCATTCACACCGGGAGCGGCTGAACAATGGAGGCGGCACATCCTTCCCGTTTTATCAGTACATTCAATCTGTTCGATGGATCTTTTCTGCACCAGGCCTTTGTGTATGAGACTGAGGGGTAATTATGAAAGATTAAAAACTCGCGCTCCACTATGACGTTTTGCTTATCTAGGGAGAAGAAAGGAATGATATAGTGGTAAAATTATTTTTAAAATTTGTTGCTTACTGTGATAATGAAAATTTTTGAAATCATAATAGGTAATACGGGACGCTTTACAAGACAGGTTCCAACCTGTACATTATGAATCAGAGATTGCTTTCACATGAATGCTTTTAGTTGATCATGGGAGACACTTCATAGTACAATTGGAAAAAAACGAGAAAAAATTCTACAAATAAAATCTGATGGTACCTTTCTAGAGTTATATTTAATGTCCTCAATTTCTTCTTGTACCACAAAATGGTGTTATTCTTCAGGATTCATACCTAATCAATTATGGCAAAATAGACATTCCTCATATTTCTGGCATTGAAAAATTAAAAATTACAATGTGTACATATTGATTCCATTCTCAGGCTTTCTTGTTAGCAACTTCTTTACAGGAGAATCACTTAATGTGTAATTAGTAGTTTGCCTATGCTGTTTCTCTATGCTGTGTGTTTCAAAACAGGCTTAAAAACAAGATACTAGAACTTGGGCAAAAAAAAAAATAAAAAGAAAAAAAAAGAAAAAAAAGAAAAAGGAAGGAAAGCAGGAGTAAGGAGGAAGGAAGAAGGAAGGAAGGAAGAAAGGAAGGAAAGATAGGAAAGAAAGAAAGAAGAGAAAAGAAAGAAACAAAGAAAGAAGAAGAGAAAGAAAGAAAAACGGAAATGAAAGAAAGAAAGAAATGCTTCACAGAAGGGCATGAACACTGTGGCTATACCAACCACATCATGTTGGACGTGGACATGCTTTGCTGTCCTTTACTACATCTTCCATCCCACAAGAAGTCATAGTATTATTTCTATACAATCCTTCCTCTTATTTCGTTGCCTCTCTCTTTATATACCCCCCACAGAAATCCTTCAATTCACAACTTAATTTTCTGTTTCCTATGGAAAATGATGGACCAAGAATGGGCTACGTCTCCTCATCTGTCCCATTTAGTTAGACTTATAATTAATCACCTATAACATTAATGCGTCTATGATACTGTATAATACAGTCGGACTTCTGTTTAAAGTACATTTCAGATAGATGGCTCAAATATTTCTGTAAGTGCTCTCCCCCACTGCCTCCCTTAAGCGCATTTTTTTCACTTTTATATTCTTATATATATTGTACTATAATTGTACTATTTAATGATGCATTTTATGTCACTATGCAAACAGCACAGACATTCATTTTAGCCATCATATACAGAAATGTTAAGTGTTATTTTTTTTCATTTTCGATTAAGACTCACACAAAAGGATTTAATGCATATAGTCTACGCTGGCTACTAAACTCTATTCTACAGCAAAAATAATCCCTAAAGAAAATCGATGTAAACACTCTCCAATTTCGTTTTTTGTCTGTCTTGAATTCAGTGTTTAGATTTTCACATAACCACCACTCCACAAACTCCTGCAACTTTCAGTGTCACTAAAGCCCATTGCTGAAAATCTTATTTATTTCTCTCTCCATTAATTTTAAATGTATGGAAGCACCAACAATAACAAATCTCGTCCCCTACTCTTTCCATTAGACCCCCACCAGTTTAGCTACTCTCTCTGTCGTCTTAGTGCGTTCATCCAATGTTTGCTCCGAAATTTCTATAATGGATCTGTGATGTTGCTTAGACATGTTCCCATCAGTTTGGTATAAGCAAAATATACAGTAGTCACAATATGTTAGTGACACACTGGTAAACAAAAAGCCTTCAAAAAATTCCTAGAGCGAAAAAGTTCTGTTGTAACAGCCATGGAAATATGAAATTGCGTAAAGAATAGAAAAGCAATATAATTTAAATTACTTAGACCCTGAGGCAGCTTTAAGCAAGTAGCTAATCATCACTTGAATACTATTTTCCATATATTTATTACTACTTATAAAATTGTATGTACTCAGTTATAGTTTTAAAAGTCATCCCTATTTTAACAGTTACAGATTCCATGACCAGGCCTGGCAATTTTCCCGAAACCAGGAAATCCAGTAATATCCCCAACATTCCATTTGTAAACTGAATGCAAGCAAAATGAGAAAGTGATCACATACAATATCATGTTATAGTCACTTATTATACACCCTTAAAAATGTTTTAATTACTTAGAGATATTATCTGAATGCATTCATTTTCTGGATGGGTTATGAGATGGACTTGTTTATTATGAAATCAGCACGGCGAAGTGATGAAACACAAGATGCCCTAGCAATCAGAGCTTGAAGGCAATGTTCATGAATTCTGTCTGCTAGTCATCCTGACATTCTTTTTACTCCTGATTTAATGAAACAATCGGGGCCTCTTTTTAGTCCCTTGTCTCCTGTATGTCTCAGGTCTTACTGTTTTCTGTTATTAGTTTTATTTTTTCCGTTTTTTGTCTGTTACTTTTTTTTTTTTTTTTTTTTGCTATGGTTCATTTTTTCTTGTACATAATCTTCTTGGTTTAATCTTGTTTTTCATCTAACTATGAAAGTTTTTTATACTTATTATTCAATTTTATAATATTTGATTTTAATATTTAGCATTGAACAATACATTTAAGTTTTAGAGATAATTCTATCCGTTTTTTTTTTTTTTTTTACAATCTGGAACTCCTATATGTTACACAGAAGGGCTTAGTTATTTTCAGAAGCATTATAATATTATATTTCAAAATTGAATTTTTTTTTCTCTTGCTAAAATACATTATAATGAGTTGGATAATGTGAATCTATTCTTCTTATAACTGCCTAAAACTCCTTTCATAGACCATGATTATGATAACATTTTATTTCTCTATGCTTTCCAGATCCTGTTGGAGACCAGATTCAGGTAGAATACATGGGTTACTATCTCAGAGAGGATAGACTGCTGCTTATCTAGACTTAGCTTTCCTCAAAGGACTCTATCCTTCTCTAATTATTATAATTGGTCTTATGCAAAATCTAAATTCTTTTAATTTGGAAAATATCTTTTTACTACATGTCTCCATAAAATAAATGTTTTGAGTAAATTGTTAGCAAGTGTGTACGATAAATCGAGTGTCATCGATACAGGACACACAAAGACTATCCTGTCTGAGCATTATACTTGAGTTCATGTGTGTATAGCCAACTTCAGGAAAGAAAAGCAATGCGTAGCGTATAATGCGCATAGTTGATGTTATCTCCATTAGCGCTGCAGAAGTTTGTATGTTACAGTTCACTCATCACTCAGTTTGCTCATCCTCTTTATCTTCTGATAAAGAATAAGTAACAATACAGAAATTGTAAGCAAGTTTTTACAACCTCCACAATACGGTTATAAACCTTTGCGCGTGGAAATTTTGCAATATAGCTTACAAATCTCTAAATCAGAACTCTTAAAAGGTTTTGGTTCCAAAAGCACTCTATAACAGCAAAACAAATCTAGACAAATACATATGACAATGGATTAAGATCTTTAATGACAGGAAAAATCTAATGATATACTCTCTTCTCTGACTCTAGAAAAAGTGATTGACCTGAGATTCAAAATACTATTATAGAATATTCGATGATTTTTAAATCTCTGTAATAAATCTCTGAATATCTAATATCAATCAAGAGGTGAATAATATCTTTTAGTGCTTTTTTATCATATGTGTTTTCTAATTACCTTTTTATGGTCTTATACTATTCTCTAGCTAATGGATAATGAAAGCTACAACAGTACACGGAATAGAAGCTCTTATTTCTATACATATATATTAAGATTAATAAGTCAAATTTCTATTTGTTATTATAAAACTAGGTCACGTCTCTGTACTCAATATCATGTAACAGCGACTGCACCTACAGAGAGGTGTAGAGATAAGAGGAAAAACAAAAAATTCTGTGACTACGATTCTTGACGATAAGCAAAGCAATCTTTATAAAGAATTTTTCTAAACTGTTCTCATAAAAACGAATAAGTAGATCTCTGCTCTGTTGCGACAAGGCATTGGCAGGCTGAAGGAGAAACTGCCTGTGTCATAACTAGACAATGGTACTCGTCTTCTGGACGTGCTTGGCTACTATGTTTCTTTCTCTAAATATATCATCGATTACACTCTCCAAATACTGAGTTTCAATAAAAATGTATCACATCATACCAAAGCTCATTGGTCCACCCAGCTGGCAGCACGAGAATATAGCTTCGAAGCGAGGATCTTTTTACGATCCCTATGACAATGAATGAGCTCACTCAGGATTATCGGAAGTCAAATTCTCTCTGTCACCTCAGAATATGTGGTAAAATCTATAAAGACTGCCTCTTTATAAAGCTTAACACCCACATTATAAGGGGCCAAGATCAAATCAAAAACTCATGAATTGATCTTAAAGCGCTCATCTTGAGATTTCCTTTCACCTTGCAAAAATGGTTTATAAGCATGAGTATTGGCGAAGGTACAGTCTTTCAGTCCAATTTAAATCCATCCTGTTCCTTTATCCCACAACCTATCTTAGAACAGCACAATTTTTACTTCTATAGTATGTGATATGCGTCTTTTACTACATCAGGCATCGCCGCGAGTCATCATCATCTAGAACCTTCTTCCATAGTACTGTACTGCATTAACCTTGACAATGTAATATTTAAAAATGTTTACGTCTTTATCAAATTTTTCATAGCATGTTACAGTGCATATTCCCAGTTCTTCCTTGTAGCCCCCTCTTACAGTATCATTACTCAGCCAACTTATGCGACTCAGAAACACTTTATCATGTTTATTAACCAACTAAGGTCAAACATTGCACCCATTGGGCATCCACCATATGCTTTATCAACCCAGAATGACCGTGAGAACCTGCTATCCTAGAAAAGAGAGATTCTTTCGGTCTCATGAACTTCCAATGGCTTCATAGCTCTGAGCTGAAAGAAGTGGACTTTCAGCTATAAAGAATCTATAACAGAATTTCGTGCCTAGGCAAGTCTTCTGCCGGTAACCACTTCTTAGCTCTCATAAAATATTTAAAACTCATCCCTGTCTTATCACTAGAAACATTTCCTTGCTACTAGTCCTACTGATGTGTCCTATAATGCTGTGTAGCCTGTTAAGTTGCTTTGATCCACACCATTGTTACAATTTCATGTATAGCTTCTAATCATGTAAATGTATAGCCAACAGAGTTACATTACTCTAATCTTCTCCTCATTCTACTATTGCCATGAACTCAAATAAGTCTCTCCTTAAACACGAAATTTACTCAACTGGCACCTTTCTTTACTTGCGCACAGATCTGTATCTCATTCGTCAACTTCCCCCATCTTTGGCACGCTGTGTTTTTTTTGACTGAAAGCTCTAATTCACATTCTTTCACTTATATACATCTTTTATGTGCATGTCTAGTTCACTATATCGAGATTATAGTTATGACACTTTTCCAACAATAATCAATAATCACATCTTTCACCCTTCATAGATCAAACGTATGTACTTCTGTATTACATCAATTTTCATGCCCTTTTTTACAATCCAAACTTTGCATAATTAAAGCACATATATGAAATCTTTGTATCTTCATATAGAGAGTGATAATTGATGGGTATTTTATTTTTATTGCTTTTATTATTCTTTCTTTACCATTAATGTGAAGCTTAATGAAGGGTAGTAATCTTTCATTTTGCTTTCATTGGAATCAATTTCATCAGTTATAGCAACCTGATTATGTTTCTGGGGCTAGATAGATGGCTAGATTTTAAGATGATAGCAACTCCTGCTGAACGGACCCAAATTTGTTTCCAGCAGCCCCTTGATGATTAACTAGTATCTCTAACTAGAGCTCAAAGAGAATCTAATCTCTAACTACGTGTCCCCCATCCTTGAGCATCTACACTTAAGTCAGAAAACTACCTCAATGTCGACAAGAATATAGAACATAATGAAAAATAAAAATAACAAAATCTTTTTTAAAAAGAAATAATTGCATCATTTCAATGACAGGGAAGAAATAATGTCTTGTTTTGATTAGTAATCAACTATAAAATTCTAAGAGTTCACACCTAATATTTCTGTGAACACTCAATTTTAATAGTGTTTCTGAAATTTTCATTTTCTTCTTTTTAGTTTTATATCTTTTTTGAATCTGAAAAAAATTTTTAATTCTTTACCATTTACAGATGGTTTCTCCTCCTTACCACCATTTCCCCCCCTCCCTCATCCAGAGTATACACTCTACACATCCCTTCCCACCTCTTCCCCGCCTCCACGTGGTGTACACCCACCACCCTCACCCGGTACCTCACCTCCCCCACCCTCGAATATCCTACCCACCATGTCCAGCCATTCATGGGACCAAGGATCTCTTCTCCTACTTAATCATATATAGTCATACCCCTGCATCAATAGCTGGAGCCATGTGGTCCCCCTCCCTAAGCGCTCCCGAGGCTAGTGGCCCTAGGACCCTGGGGGTCTCTGGTAGGTGGATTGAAATTATCAAAAAATGATGATTTAAGAGATTTTTTTACACACATAACCACAGAATGATCTAAATATACAAGATTAAATCATATTAACTCTGTTGGCATCAATAATTTAAATACAAATCATTATTATAATGATACTTCTCTACATTTATCGAGGTATTTTTAGAGTCATGAAACATACGTAATACTTTTTCTAATTTTCTGTCACTAAAATGACTCTTAACGAATAATATTTACTTGACAGTTACCTTAATTGCTGTACCTATTCATAGAGATCATGTCTAGATTACTTTAATGCATGTCAAAATAGCGAAAGATTCAGAGCACTAAGTGGCAACTTTTCTTCTATGGTTTGCTTCCTTGCAGTTCTCGTCTCAGTCTCTCTGTTTTCTGAATACATGGCATGTCCTATTGACATATTAGAAGTTTGTATATATATTCCAATCAAGCTACATATCTCTCTTATTTTCCCAGAAGATAATTACAAAATTCATAGCTCACCGTATCCAAATATATAGTGCATTTGCAATTTCACAGTGGAAAAGTATGTAAGGCTCTTGTTAGTTAACTGCTGTTGTCAAAACTTGAAGATTACTCTGGAGTATACTATTACACATAGATTAACACAAAAAATCGAATGGATGATATTTTTTAACTACACACATCAAAAGTGGGCAAGAAGAGAGATCATCTTAATACACATTATAAGTGAAAAAAGTATAAAGGTTCTAAATAGTATCAAAAAACCTATCCCGCATCCCCCCCTCCAAACTAAGACTCTCAAAAAAAGCCACCAAACCAACCCCGGAAGAAAGCAAAAAATCCTCCCACCCACACTCGGGGCCCCCCCCCCGCCCCCCACCTCCCTGCCTTAGCCCGCACGCCTCCCCCCCCAAAAAGAAAAAACCACAAAAAATCTCCCTTGAATACAAAACTCAAAACAACAACAGTAGATACTTTGTACCCCTAGCCCCTCCTATACCTTCCCAAAATATTCACCAAAGCTGCCCTCCGTCTCAGCAAAAACCATCCTCGGCAAAGCGACAAATCAGAAACCCACCCTCACGACACCTAAGCAATGATACCCCAACCATCAAACTGTCAACAAAATGTAACAGTCGCCTCAACGTTCGGTCATCCTCCACAATAAAATATGAGTTTCGAGACTAACCAATCAACTTGGGTCATTTATGCTACTAATCTCAGTCGTGACAAATCCATTAGTCATACCAGTAAAGTTACAATAATGACACCCTGTAGAACGGACATTAACACAAAAGAAAATGCATGAAACCTATGTGGCGAAAAGAAAAGGCTAACTACATGTTCTCTAACTCTAAAAACCAATAACTGTACTGGCTGTGCATACATCCTCACCACTGAAGTTTGAACCTTAATTTTTATTAATAAATATAACTTTCATCTGATTTAAGATTTTCTACTATGCCCAGGTGTTTCTTTAAAACTTAGTAAACAAAAATCTGAACAACGTTGAGGATAAGAAATGGGAAAAGGTATTCATTCCCAGCAGTCAAAAGATTGAGAAGCACATATCCAGTGCCAACACACGAAAGGCCCTGACAACATGTATCAAGAAACATTATATCTATGACTTAATCGGGTCATATGTATATACCAATAAACATACATGAGTGAAAGTTTCATAACTAGGATGAGGTAACCACAGACCAATTTCGTAGTGAGGAAAGCTAAGGGATAACTTTTGCTAATGTAAATTATATCTCCAAGACATTTAATACACGAGAACTAAGAAATAAGATGCATCAGAGCATCATAGTGACGAGATGCACAAAAAGCTGTCCAGAGCATAGATAAGGGAACTTGGAGGAATAATATTTTTACACAAGGGGGGGGGGGGGGGGGGCGGGAGGGGGCATGGGGGGGGGGGGGGGGGGGGGGGGGGGGGGGGGGGGGTGGGGCCATAAAGAAACAGTCACGCAGGAAAAAAAAGCAGAGTGCACTTGATGCAAGGGGCTCAAAATTATCTTCCAAGCCCAATACACTGAGTGGCAATATATCTTTTTGCATAAAAGTTCTTCCGCCCTCTTCAATGTCATAATCTTCCCACAATATCATTATCGAGCTAGGAAACAATGATGCACCATTGGGTGTGCAGATTCAAACTGTCACAGCGCTCCTTTTACTATAAAGAGTTCGTTTAATTTTGCATTTTCTTCCATTGCCGATCTGGATAGACCTACTTTAACATGATAGCGAGTATCTATCTATGAATTTCTATGATTCAGTCTTACATGATTTAGATTTTCTTCCATTTTTATCAAGTCCATCATATTGGGCCGTAATGGCATCTTTCAGAAATGCAAACCTGAATCTAATTAGAATTTTATCTGGCTTAAACTAATAAGATGTTGTTATTCTTTCGCAATACAATGTTTGAGCGCCCTTTCCTCATGTATTTCCAAGTAGGCACTCCATTTTAAAATAGCAATTATGACATGCATATAATGACTACGCATTAGCTATATCTCATCTCTGACAGCTTCTAACTCTTCAAGGTGCACAAACCGTTGTCTTTTTAATAGCTCTTTCCCCAGCATACCAACTATGTACTCGAAGTACTCTCAACAAAAAGTAATTGCGCAGCTATGACTGATGAATATATTTAAGCTCGATCTTCCATGCTAAAGTATCAGTATACAGTTTATACTACAACTTATCTAGTAAATAAAAGTAAGTTAATGTTCTCTGGGTATAGAGTTGTCAGCACATTCAGGGCATTCAAGAGCATACTAAGAGGGGATTCAAGTTACATCATCACTGTCTCGCACACACACACTATTCAACTCTTAGAATGAAAAATCACGTGCCACAATCAATCGTCTGACAGTGATTTATCTAGGCATCTACGTCGTCCTTCTACCATAGCAATGTTTTACTTGGTCATCTAGTCAGAGGCGATGGCTCATCCTAATACGAAAGTTTTGTATAAGTAAAAGACAAATGAAATGAAGACAAACCTGTCAAAAATTCATCTCAAAAACGAGTCAAAACAGCGCATCTGTCGACAATAATCGAAAGGATTAGCTAATTTTCTCTTTAACTAAAACTTTTTTTGACTGTACAAGGTTCCACAACTTAATAGTAGCTAGCTATGTATATAGAAAATTAACTAATAGTGAAAATACTAACTCATATCTACCAATGCGACTGGAAGGGATACTTGAGTATGAAAGAGGACTTTTTACGGCGTAGTTTACCTCTGCCAAGGTAATTTTCTCGTTTACTCTGACTTGGATAGAAGCACACAAAAGGAGCATGAGAGATAAGGATGTACATAGATATGTGTATTTGCAATGCAGGTAGTGGCTATGGCCATATTTGCTTTACTCTTTGAGAATGAGCAAACAGTCTAAACTTAGGATACATTTCAATAGCAGCTACACTGTTGTTATCATCAATGCAAAAACAGGCTCAATATCGAACCATTAGCTCTCAAATGTAAGAGCTTTAGAGAAGTAATAACATGTCATTGATCTTAGGAATAAAGTGTATAAATAGTTGACCAGCAAAATCACATTGAGAATCCATGTTACAGTACCAAGTAAATTTGGGTATATAGTTCGCTCACGCAGATAATGCGATGCATCACAAAACAAACAAACAAACTAAAACCCAGCAATGTCTGACACCCTGTACACCTGCATAAGAGTTGCAGACCAGAAATTGGTCAGGGCGGTGAAGAGGCTTCGGACGGGTAACCGGTGTGACGATATAAGAGATGCTTGGGAGTAGATGTAGGCAATGAAGGGCTCAGATGGTACATTCTGATTACATACGTTACATCCAAAGCACAAAATTATAATCAGTAGCTGACTAACACACATAAATCCCCCTACAAAAAAATCTAAAAATCACACTGAAGTATTACTTCGGAAATTGTCTTGATACTTTCCATCAAAGTTTAAAAAATTGCTTCCTTTTGAGTGAAGAGTACCATTTAACATTTGGCTTCAACATATGCATGAAGTTCATCGCTACTGTTGCTCTCTTTACGCACTTGTGCAACAACACAGAAAACTAATTCAGAATTCAAAATAGGCTACAATACAGCACGCAACACATTAGTTATACCATGAGGATGCGATGATGAAATCTTGTGATGCACACTAGTATCAACTCAGTTTTGGTGAAATCTACTGTGAACACGGCGGAAAAGGACAAACCAACATATGCAGGAAATGCAACAAGAGGTCACAATCATCAATCTTGACACACATCCTTTGCGCTATCACAGTGTCACGTCACCTAATGGACAAAAAACACATAACAGTCTACAACAACTAGTCTACACACGATGCTATAGACCTACCAGAACACACTGTTAGCAACCTACACAGTTAAACTAATAGCACCTTTATCCTCATATCTGTATAATTTCAGCAACATGCGAAGTACTCGATTATACTACTGAAGCACAGACACCAGGTAAATCAAAAACCCTGTATCACGCATTAATATCACAACCAATTAGCTAAAACTCACACAATCAATTCTGTACAATATTTCATAATTTAACCACTCTTATACAACATTATGTAGCGAAAGCTGATATCTTATTTGTTGGATGTCAAGATAGATCGTGACAATTTAGACTGACAGTTTCTAAAACACAATAATCATTAAAAAATGTCTTTACAAATGTGCTACATGTATAGATCATGACTTTAGTCACTCTAAAGGGGCATACTCACTCTGAGAGTTCTCTACTACTGGCCTTGAACTCGCATGTGAAATCCACCTTGTCAGCCAACAAGTGTCTCATTAATTGGCACAAGCCACCATTTTTCTAGGTGATTACAGATCAACTTTAGCAGTCATTTATTGAAGTCAAGCGTTTTTGAGCACTTGAAGATAAAGGCTTACTTAATCTTACTTTAATCTGCCTTTGCGATCTTACTATAGTACTATTTCCGATTAATCTCTATATAAATAAACAACTCAGATTTATTTAGGTCTAATGATAAGCTGTCTATGATTAGCTCACCACTTTTGTGATTTATCATCCCTTTCTTCAAAAAATCGTTGTCGTTTTCATTAGTTCTCAATATCATTGCATATGTTACGGTAGTAGCACTGCATCTACATAGATGGTGCTGATCACGTACACACAAGAGCATCATGCCTATTGGCTGGCATAACTACGAATGTCCAATGTGACCAATATATTATCACACTTTCGTCATACATATTTTAAACTAGCATTTTAAACTGTTAACAAGCAGTACGAAAAAATTTAATTATCTCAATATAGATGGAGAAATGTAGTTTTCTTTAAAAGTACAATTATGGAATTTTCTTTTTCTATGATCGGCCAGAGAAAAGAACAGGAAAGCAAAAACGGCTCATACAAGAAAGCTAAAACAGTATTAGTTCTTACTCATTGCACTAAGGCCTTCTATAATATAATTGGAAGTGAGTAAGAGAGAATCATTGTGTGTTCAAGTTTGACCTCACCCAATATTCCTCAGAATACTCTTACGCACATTACACATAAAGTAAATAATGATGGTGTTACTTTATTTTATTTATAAATGACCGTCATATGATGAAGCTGGATACTTAATTTAAATGTATAGTAATTTTAAAGCAACAAGTAAGTCTCAAAAGATTCATTAAATTATCTTATACTTATCCTAATAAGATTGCAGCTACAACTAATGCCAAGCATGCTCGTCATTTTTCAGCATCATTTTACAAGCTATGCACAAAAATCTGCAAACTAGTTTAATATTTAGATGTTCTTGGAATCCAAGTTCATGGAGATTCTCTAATAGACTCTAGTACCTTAGGCTACAGTTATTAAATGAGATCACTTTTTATTTTTTTCACCTTTCTGCTAGGTCAGTTTCTATTGTTGTAGGTATTGTGCGTCTGTGTGATGTGTGTGTGTGTGTGTGTGTGTGTGTGTGTGATGTAGTGTATGTGAGAGAGAGAGAAACAGAGCAGACAGAGAGACAAGATGATCAGAACGTGCTCGCACAACAGATAGAGACAGAGAGAGAGAAACAATGTGTGTGTGCTCACATATGGTATCGGGCGGCGTGTGTGTGTGTGTGTGCGAACGCAGCGACATTCAGTAATGATTTATATAAGGAAAAGCAGCCTCATTAATTGAAGAAGAGTAGAAGTAATAAGGTAAGCGGTAGAACATATATGAGTGTAATGAAATCAACAAGCTTAATCTTATCTTCATACAAGAAGATTTAGAATACAGAGAGGAGATGGTTATATAATAAAAAAGTTACAAACTGAGATAACAAAACAGGGGTAAATATAATGTCACTTTAAAATGATTTTAGGGGGAAATAACATCACTTCAAGAGGCTTTTGGTCATTATCTTCAGTATTAGGTTTTTTCAGATATTCAAGAATCATGTAGTCTCATAAACTGCAAATGAAAAAGAGAAATTAACAGTCACAGTTTCTGGGTCAGATTTTCTCAGGAGAGAAGGCCAGAGGTCTGTACTGTGTCAAAGACTTATAAGAGAGCATTTGATGATAGCCATATCACCTCATTTTACCACACAATGAATAGATGCCAGAGCACCTAAACACCACGGCAAGAAGACATAAACACTGTTCTTAATGACACATGGTCCCTGTGTGAAATTAAAAAAACAAACATTGAGAAGTAAAACAAAATTTCTTTACATTGTCTTATGTTTTTATTTTTTTTTTATTTTTAATATTTTCTCATACATTAAGTCTGCCTCAGTTCCTTCTCCCCCTTCCACTCCTTCCAGGCCTCCTCTAACTTCTTCTTTTCACCTAGATCAATTCTTAAACAATGTCCTTAGCATTATATAAATTTAAGATTGATACAAGTCATTCATAGTGCAAGAGCTAGATGAGGCAACTTAATATGAAGAAAATGGTCCCCCAAATGCAGCCCAAAAATCCAATGACAAAGCCTCTCACGACCACATGTTAGAATTCCCCCGAACACAAACAACAAGCTACAAAACCACAAGGTATATTCACAGGACTTACATCCATAAAGGGTCCATGCTAGTTACTTTTACTCTGTGACCTCTAAATATCCCTGCTAATTAATTCTGTGAGTCTTGTGGCTCCAGTGTCCTCTATGTCCCATTCCCCATGCAAGATCCACGGCTCACTCAATGAAGCCCTTGCACTTGTTACTGCAGCTGCCTGAGTCTGTGATAGTAGATCGTGAATGCCCTAACTTAACATCGATGTCCACTATACAGAGAGAATAATACATTTTTGTCTTTCTGCGGACTCTGAGTTACACCTCACTCAGAAATGATTTCTTCTAGTTCCATCCATTTCTGCCAAAAAATGATGTCATTGTTTTTAACAGCTGAGTGCCACTGCCATCGTGAAAATGTACCAAATTTTCTTTATTCTTCTTAACAATTCAATTTGTTAGTCTAATTAGCATGGAAGTTTCCACATTCACTAATTTTCAAGAACTCTTGTGGATTGTTATTCTATGACTCTCTTAGCCCAGAATTCCTGAAAGGAGGATGAGTTGAATGTATGACATGAGGTCTCATGGCATGCAGTTTTGTGTTTCAGACTGTCCATCTTCTATAAAATAACATGTATGAAAACATTCAGCAACGGGGTTCTCAGAAAATTAACATGTAAGAAAAAAAAGAACATTTTATAACCATGTTCTTGGATTCTGTCAACAGCTGGGAATATTATATTCTGATACACATTATGATTTCATAAACATTAAGATTGTGTGATGTTAATATATATTTTTATAATTTTTTTTTAATATCAGAACAAAGATAATGGCTTAAAAAATTGCATAACATTTACCAATATGTCCAACATTTTTCCTGCACTGACTAATAAAAATTAGATATTAATTAGGATTATTTAGGAATTTGCATAAGTTGTCAGGACTCAGATTAAAACATCTTCCATTTAGTGAACTTACTCGATTAACTCAAATAATATCTCATTAGTCACTCAGTATTACAGCTGTCCTCCAGATGAACTTGCACTCTCTTCTGGGTTTTTTATAGGCAGACTTGAAAGTATTCTAAGTATTAACACACCACTCTTTTAAAAACCAAGATGAGTCCAACGAGCCCCACCAAATTTGTTACAAACTAACAGATCAAGGGGCCCCTTTCTCTCAAGCTCAACATCACACTCTCCTTTCACTCTGGTCATAGGGCCCCATTCTTTGTTATCTGGGTTAGTTTGTGTAACGACTACAGTTGGAAAGGAAACTCCGCTCTAATAAAGTTGTGACCTTTCCTTTATTACGCTGCTTCCTTACTTCTTCCCAAATGTAAAATCTTTACCATTACTAACACAGGAGACAAGGGGCAAAGGGAACAAGACAAAAGTACACATACAATGTGAGTGCAGCAGCCTTACAGGAGCTGTGTGATGTGTCAGTAAGAAGAGTGACATATTACATCCCGATGCCCATAAACTAAGCTGTAAAAGGCCAAGAAGAACACCGATGTTAAATGTACTACTTGCCATGCTTCCATTGCAGAGTCATAGAAGATGAGAGAGGAGAGAGAGAGAGAGAGAGAGAGAGAGAGATGAGAAGAGATCCCATATAACACCATCAAGTCAAAAGCACAAATTCCTAGGACAATAAAAAAAATGTTATTGATTAGAGATAGCTCTGAACTTACAGTATTTACTGTTGCAGAGGACCTGGGATGGTTCACCCAGAACCTCTGTCCATGGTTCACAACCATCTTAACTCAACTAACACTCCAATTCTCAGGACGGAAAACAGTACTTTCCAAGATGCCGTCTCTCCCCCGTTCTTGTGCACAAACACACACAGCTACTACAACTACACAATTGCAAACGATTGATTGAAAATATAACAATCACCGACAGAAAGCAAACTTATACTGTTCATAGTTGTCACTATCTCAAGAAAATAGTCATTGACCTTGGCTACCAGAGAAATTCAGAGAACGTACAAACAGACATAATAAATCTGAATGGTATGTTCTTTTCATTCATCTCAACTGAAATGGATAGCGAAATGGAAATAAGATACATTGACAATCTAACCTCAAATTATTTGAAAGAATAATTTTAATTAGCTTAAATTGATTATACTCCCATATTTATTGTTAATGATAAATTCAACATTATAACTCTTTGAAATGTGTCTTTCTTTGATGCCTATTACTTGCCATGTAACTTGTACTTCTTACATCCTCAGAAAAATATTATTCACAAGATACGCATAGTGATATTTTTAAATGTTTTCATCATTATTTATTTACTGTTACTTCCTTATCTGCAAGTCTGTGGATGCACTTTAATACCCCTGATATCTCGGACAGGAATTCACTAGCAATTTATCCTTTGAAATAGGACTAGCTCCCCGCCACATATAAACTTATTTGCAAAATTTTGTATCTAAGAACACCCACTCTCCAAACTAATCATCTATTTTTTATCTCAGTCCTTTAATCATGGCATATGAGACTTTAAAAAATACTGGTTCAACAAATAAAACGACAGGGATAAGAGTGTGAAAAATTGGTATCCATAAAGACATCTATAACATGATTTTTTAACAAAATAAGTAGGAAAGACAGAAAACTTTCCGGAAGTTTAAGTTTGTCACTTTTTATACATTTTCAATGACACATTCTAAATTCCCCATTATATTCTCAACAAATCATTAAAGTTTCTATTAAGGGTTTAGGCATTAAAATCAAGTCATACTACTGAACTAGATTTGTTTTATTGATGCTAAATATACATAATTACATAATTATTACATATAATTATGAAAAATCGGGTAGATAATTAAATCAATATTTAGATCTAGGCACATAGGTAAATAAAACAGTTTCATTTCTAACTCAAACCAACATATATCTAAATGTTTGCATTATCCATAAGATGTTGTTCTTTTGAAAAAATAAGTTTCAAACATTTAAAGAATTAACACAAATATCCTTTTCTACTAAACTCCTCTACTTACCCAAAAACAACTAAAACTATTACCAGGATGTCTTAGGAAAGAAAAACACTAACCTGGTTGCCGTAAAGGGCTAAGCAATTATTCACATCTGATTGATCATTATTTATGCTAATGATGTTGAATGTTGTCCAGTTTTTTGATTTTTTTTATAGTTGAGAAAATCTTCAGTTATATATATAAAGTGACAGTCTTTATAAATCTTTTTTGGAAATTTTTCCTTACTAAACAAAGTAAAACAATAGTTGACACACCGCTCTACTTTCCTGTTAGAATTACTATAAACTTTTCTATTTTAAGTTACAGTAATATTTTCCTTTCCTATCTGTTTTTATTGATTAAAAATTGTGTCTTTGCTGTGAGTAAATTTTCTTCTTTTTTCCATTAATCACTTTATTCATTTACATTTCAAAAGATATCTCCCTTTTCCCAGTTTCCCCCGCTCCACAACACCCCATCTCCATCCTCCCTCCCCTACGCCTTTGCCTCTAAGAGGGGTGCTATCCTACCACACACTCAAACACCACTGTTCTTGCCCTACACTGCTCAACATCCCCCATCCCCCACACTAGGGCAATCAAGCTACCACTGGGACTAAGGACTTTTCCTTCCATTCATGCCCAAAAAAGGCATCTTATTCTGTCTGCTCGTATGTACCAGGACCCATAGATCACTCTGCTCCCCATGTATTACTCTTTGATTAGTGGTTTAGGTCCCTGGGAGGGCTTCTGGGTGTCCGGCGGGTTAAGGGGTCGATAATTTTCTCCTATGATGGTTGCAATCCTCTCATTTAGCCTCCTTCATACTCTTCCCTAGGTTATTCAATTGTTTTAACCCAAAAAACCCAGAATTGTTACTGACTAAACAGTAAAAGACAGGGACCAAAGCAAAAAAAATGGATCAGGAGACAGAAGGTAAAGACCATCTAGACACTGCTCCACACCTAGGTAACCATTCCATCTTGCAAGACACCCCACCTGACACTATAATAGCTGATGCCAAGAAGCTTAACTTGCTGACAGGCCGACAACATGGTATTGACCTATCCATCATCTGAAGAACGATCATGCCAGCACTTGACTAATACAGAAAGCAGACTCGATCATGCCAACAATCTGTACTGAGCCCCAGCGGACCACACGTAAGAGTTAAATCCTTTTTTCCTTCGCAGGTGACATTCAAATTGACAGGATAAATTTTTTAAGGCAAATTCTTATATCCAGTCGTGAAAATTTATGAACATAAACGTTTTAGAGAATTTGTAACTGAGGTTCAAATTAGTGGTTTTTTTCCCATTTACTAATAGAATATGTTTAAGTGGGAGTCAGGGTTGTTGCTTTACAATAGACCATGCCTAGAGTTTTATCCAGGTGCTATATTACATACATGATAGAGAGTTATTTTCTGCTGATTCTCGACTAGTTTGTGATTGATTCGTGTTGTCTGATGTGTGTTTACATTTTATGGCTTATGTTAAGATTTTAGCCTGGCTGCTAGATATGTTATTGTCGAGTATATGTGGTTACTACTTATCAACATGAATTCATGGTTTTACAATCTCAATCATCGGGCATGACTCTGCCAGCACTCCTCTTCCTCGCACCTCCATCTCTCTCTCTCCTCTCCTCTCTATCTCAGTCTCTTCTCTCTCTCTTTCTTTTCCTCTCTCTCTTTTCTGTGTGTGTGTGTGGAAATTGTGTTTCTTTTTTATTTGATTGTCCTTGAGTGTTTACAAATAAAGCCAAAATTTTGGAATTAAAAGGTCTATCATTGCTCGAAATCCTGCCTACTTTCATAAAATTTAAAAAAAATCTCTTGAAATTTTGGGCGGTTTATCAAGTTTCTACCAAAAAAACAGTCCTCTTCTATAAGGAAAAAACCCCCCTTTTTTTAGTTTGAATTTTTAAAATAATGATTTTTTTAGTGTTTCTTTTAAATATCCTTTTTAAAAGGAATCACCCTTGCCTTTCCATAACTTCTTTTTATTACTTTAAAAGAAGCAGGTGGGTTAAAACTTTTACCTAAAGAAACCTTTCCCAAAAACTTCTCCCGGTAAGTAGTTTTTCTATTAACAATATTTATTTAAAACCCTTTCCTCTCCTAATTAAAATTTGGGTTTTCCCCAAAGAAAAAATTTTTACTCGGGTAATCACAATCTTAGCCAATAAAAAAAATCAAGGAACCAAATCCCCAATAAAAAAAAAAGCAAAATCAAACAAAACCAATTTTTAATTTAAACTAGAATTTAAAACCTGGTGAAAACTCAATTTTGAAACCCTTTGTAAAAGCAAATCAAAAAAACCCCTTTTAAAAAAAAAAATTTAAGAAGTTTAAGAAACCTTAAAAAAAAAAATTTGAAAATAATAAAACTAAGAGAAGAATTCACGAATTTTCAAACTGAAAAGGAAAATGTTAAATCAAAATTTCTTATATCTAAAAACTCTATAAATATTCTGGCACACTATGGAAAAGTCCAATTTAAAAAAAAAAAAAAATAGAGGAAACTGTAAAATCATATAAAAGGCAAGAAAAAAAATTTTAAAACAAAATTATTGATAAAATAATATTTGAAAACCTAAAGGAAATACAATATAAAGGTGTAAGTAGAAAATAGAACACTAAAATACTTGGGTCAGAAAAGGAAGTCCTTTTAATACATAATATAAAACACTAAATATAGAGACAAAGAAAGAATATTAAAAACCCCAAAAGGGGGAAAATCCCAAAGTGGGTTTAAAAAGGCAACCCTGCTAGAACTACCTTTCTTAAAAAAAGGTAGAAAAATTCCCTAAGAAGATTTTCCGCAGCCCTCAAAAGGACAAAAGCAACCAGACTAAAAAACCAAATAAAAATTTTCCCCAAAGCTAATGGAAAATAAGATACCCATAATAAAGCCAATTTATACAATATTATTTACAAGTCTACCCTAAAAAAGTCTAAAGGAAAATTCTGATCTATAAGGGTAATTACACTATGAAACACAAGAATAATAATCTACACAGTCAATAAAAAGAAGGGACACCACATAGTCCCCCACAAATAGCTCAGCAGCAACAACAACAACAAATACAACTTCAACAACAACCAACAAGAACAATCATCAATGATCATCCATATCATTAAAATATAAATGGTTAATTTCCAAGAAGGGGAACTAGACTAACAAAATTTGATGGAAAACAGGGCCCTGTCCTCTTCTCCTTCAAAAACAAACTCAAAATCAAAGTAGATTTTTCCCCTCGGTGTAAAAGAATTGGGAAAAAAATTTCCCAAGTAAAGGTCCCAAAAGAAGCAGGCTGAGCCCAGCCTTTTAAATTCTAGAAAAAAAGACTTCAGAACAAAAACTACTAAAAGACTGGGAAATGACACAAACATACTCAAAAAAAAAAATCCAGCAATAAAAAACATTTCAATTTAAACATCAAAACCCAAACATTTAAGGTACCCATTTTTGGGGGAAAAAGGGAACACTACTAAGGTTATCCCCGGCATAGATCCTAACACACCCAGGTGGGAAACTTCAAAAACTCTAATCTTACCAATGGAAAGTCTCAAAAACACAATTTAACTACTCGGTGCTAACAAAAAAAAAGAGGGAAACAAATGTCCAAAAAGATATTCACAAAATCTTATCCAAAAAAAAAAGAATTATCCTTTCCCTGTAATCGGAACTTTCTGACAAATTTATCTTACTCAGATACAAGGCACCCCTATAAGGCCAACACAATTTTAAACAGATATCAAAAATTGAATAACAGAAAGTCAACTAGCCCAGGGAAACTGAGAAATTCACTGTTTTTCATAAAAATAGTCAAGACAGAAACAACAAAAAAGACTTTATTTAGATGCAATCGAAAATTGAATTATAGCATTATCGTTAGCGACTTAAGACAATGAAAGGGTTCTAAGCAGCAGGTCATAGCCAAAGTGCCTACAACAAAAATCATAATGAGGCGAAAATCTCATACTAGCAAATTTAAACAGCATATCTGAAATTTTTCTGCATTTGCACTTAAGAGTACACCCAGGACACTGAAACACTATACAACACTGCATGGGTGACCAGAAACAGGAACTCCGTACCCAGAATCCTAAAACCTAACACCTACTAGTTTGGCAAAAACCAAACAAAACAAACAAACAAAAACTATAATAAAATTAACTCAAGAAAGAAAGAAAGAAAGGAAAAAGAAGAGAAACTACATTTTCCTATTCACGAATGTAAAATGTAATTAAGTTTAAAGCATGTGATATGATAGCAATAGATACTAAAAGGAGTGCAAATGCTCTGAATCACCGCCTTTGATCTTCACTGGTGCTTTATATTTTATTGGCTTGACGCTAACTATGAAATGAAATATTTAAGCACAGTGAAGCCACGAAAGACGCGTAATAGTTGCTACATTTGAGACTCAGTCCATTATAATAATCCATGAGCATAGTAGATACCTGTGTCGTTGTAAAGAAAACACAAGAATTAAGAGCAGCGAGACATGTTTCAGTCATTAAAGAACAATTTATTCTCTCCAGACGGCGCGATTGGCCCTACGTATTCAAGGATTCTACATCAGTGCTTGATTGCCATGCCATAACTCTAGTTTCCAGACTGAGGGAAACTGATGCCCACGATCTTCGCCATCGCATAGTCACCTTGGGATCCTATTATAACCACCCAGAATGGTACACAGAATATAAATACGGCAAAAAATATTTACACAACAAAATTAAAACTGTACAAAACATTTAAACAGTCTACAAAATAAAGTTAAAGAAATAAGTGGGTTTTATTTAGATGAACAATTCTTAATACATACAGGCCACCGATAACAGCTGGTCTGACACAACAATGAACAGAAGCTGGTGACCCCTGTGATTGAATCAGGGAAAAGCTGAGAATAAAGCTGGGGAGGAGGAAGCGATCACAGGAAGACCAGCAGTCTCAACTAACCAGGACCCCCAATCATCCCTCAGACCACTGAGCTAGCAACCAGGCAGCTAATACTCAGCGTATATGAGAGCCCCTGAACAAATATACAGCAGAAGCCTCTGCCTCGTCTGGACTCAGTCAGAGAAGATGCACCTATCTCCCTCAAGAGACCTGCAGCCCCAGAAGAATGGGGAGTCTGATGGGGATGCAGGTAGGGTGGGGGACAAACTCTTGAGATGGGGTGGGGGAATAGGTGTGGGAATGTGGAACAGTTAAACTGTATAGACCAGGATTGGATAAAGTCTAGGATCTATAAAAAAAAATATTTAAAGAATAAAAATAAAGAAAGAAGGGAATTTTTTGCTATACATTCTCATATAAACCAGACAACAGCTGTTCACACTGAGAACCACAACCCAGAAAGGGTCATGAACAAAGATATGATAAATAAGATGGTTTCCTTGGTCTTTCTTCTTTTTATTTAATCTAGAAGTTCACACATAGCACATTTGTACTGATAATCTCCATCAGATACTTCTAGTTTATAAAAAAAAAAAGAGGGGGGGGGGTGGGGGGGGGGGGGGCGTGGGGGGGGGGGGGGAACAAACTTAGGGCTTTGTCTCTTAATTAATTTCTAATTCCCTGTCCACCTTGAAAAATAAATTCCAATCACAAGCTAGACAACAGGATACAGTGCCCATACATAGAGTCCATGGTCAACCTAAACTATCATCTGTCCCACAACTTGTTACCTCCTGGTTTCACTTCTCACAAAAAAAAAAAATGATGCTTCCCATTTCCAATAATTTCTTTTCAAGGTTAGTTACTTATCCAGTGTGGCGGAGCAGTGCATTCCCCCAGGATGCCTGATCTTGATTACTTCTTTGCTCATCTGTTATACATAGAAGCTCCATCACAAAATATGCCTCTCTTTGAGATGATGCATGCTTTATGTGCTGAATTTTTGTGAGCAATAAAATGGGTTCTTCTGCTATGTGTGACTTCTCAAAATAATAAAACAATTCTCAGGAATCACTTAGGTCACAACCTCATATGAATGTGTGACAGAAATACATACACAGACATACACACAACACACACACACATTGCACACACAAACACACACACACACAGAGGGTGGGGAGAGATGGAGGGGGAGAAAGAAAGGGAAGAGAAGGGAAGGGAAGGGAAGGGAAGGGAAAGGAAGGGAAGGGGGAAGGAAGAGGGAAGGGAAAGTGGAAGGGAAACGGGAAGGAAAGGATAGGAAAAATGGTATACTTTTGGAAAAGCAAACTTTGAACAAGCTATTAATATGACGCACCACAGAGTATTACCATTCTTCTCAGCACCATCATGTATGTATCCTTCGCCTTTAGTTGAGTTCTGAAAATCTGTTAGTCAATATAACCTTGGAAACCACTAAATGTATGAGTAGCCTTATAATCAGATAAAAAAACATGATAATTGATGGTTTTGAACTGCAATGTATTTTAGGAACTTGAAATTTAAGCAAAACATCTGCTTTATTTTTTTGTATTATATATGCTATGTAGGAGTAAATTGAATACAATGTCAATTTTTAATTCATTAAATATTTACATTCAAAAAAGGTAACAATATTACTTTCATTCCAAAGATCAAAAACATTGAACGGTCTAATTATCTCCATATACAAAGGTATCTAAACACAAAAAAAATACAAATTGTACTGCAGTAATGGAGAAATAATGGGCAATAGCACATAAATCTGTATTTTTTAATTTTTGTAGCCAACATGCTAATACTGTGCAACTTGTACTGTTTTAATGATATTTATTCTATGAAAAACTAATTATTAAAATTATCATCAGGTATAAAACAACACATAACCAGCTTGGAAAGTTCATTGTAATCTCTGAATAAGTTCCAAAAAAAATTCAGTATAAGTAACTAACACATCCACATTTCTTGTGCTAAAGGGAACATCAGATTATACTTTAAATTGATTACTACTTCAATAGTTTTTAATTTAATTAAGTACCAATATATATCAGATTTTGTAAGAACATGCTTAACCATAATTGTAAATGGATACACGGTCCTGAGAAGACTATCTTTCCCCTGACATCTTCTTTATTTTCAAATAAATTCAAAAAATTGGGGTCAGTCCAGCCCTAAAAACAGCTTAATAGTACTATGTGGGGTTCGTGGGTGCATAGAGGAAATTTTTTAAATTATAATGTGGATAAAAAAATTTTATAAAAGAGATTGTGATTTCTCTTCCTTGAAATTAAAATGCCTCATTAAAAAAGGTGAAAATGTTTTCCCCAGTGCCAAAATTTCAAATCAATAGCAGTCATAGGTGTTTATATCATATTCACCCCTCCTTTCATTTGGGTTTTTTAAAATCAAAAATTTAGGTAATTAAAGGGGAAGGCCGGAGAATGGCCAGCTGTCCCTGCATGAGTGCTTGCAGGGAATTGAGTTGGTTTCTCCAGCCCCCTGTAACATGTGTCCTCAATGCTCAAAGGCATTTCCAGGGGACATGAATGTTTCTGGCCCCAAACAGACATTGCACTAAAGTGTCCCCACAAGAAACTTACACATAAATGTTAACATAATTAATTTTAAATGGGCAAAATTCTCGGGAGATACAAATAAAAGAATGAAAAAAATAATAAAAATTTAAATGTTTTATCAAGATGACATCCCACACTGTGCATTGGTCAAAAACCCCACCAAACGGCCTTTCTTTTCCCCTCTATAACCAGGGCAAACCCACGTAATGTACCCGCAAAAATGATCTTCTGTACACAGGTACAAGAAAAAGTATGCAGTAGGAGAAATTTGGGTAATACAAATTTCAACCAAAAAACAGTGTGTGGATATAAAAAATGTGAACCAATTCTTTTTTCTTTTTCCACTAGCGGGTATTTTTCAGACATGGGGGTTGTTGCTTTTTTGGGGGTAAGGGGAAACATGCTCATTGAGTACAAGGGTCATAAAAAACATTATCCTTTAGCAGCTGAAATTCATTGAGTGGAGTTTGTCCAGAAACATCCCCTAAAAGTGAATAAAAAGTCCCCCAACCCTTTTCCACAAATAAAAAAGCAAATATATGCAAAAAAATTATTTTATATTATGATAAGGAAAAAGGGAAATTTTTGTAAATCAGTAGACAAATTAATCTACCATAGTGCAATGAATTTTGTTCCACTTTTTATTTAATATATATTAAAAATAATTTTTTTTTTTTTTTGTTTTTTTTGGGTTTGGAAGGGTTTCAGAAAAGCCCTGGCTGTCCGGGAAAAATTCACTCTGTAAAACCGGCCCGGGGCTTCAAACTCAGAAACCACCTGCCTCTGCCCCCCAAGTGGGGATTAAAGGCATGCGCCCCCAGCCCCCGGGCTCCAAGTTTTTTTAAATAAAAGGGACCTCTGTCTTTTTCCCCCTCATTACAAAAAAATAAACAACCTTTAAAAGTAAAAAAACTTTCATTAAAACAAAATGCAATTTAAAAAATGATCATTTGATTTAGCAGCTATTTTAGAAACAAAGTTAAATAAAAATTTGGGATTAATTTTCTAATTCTCCCCCAAAAATTTTCAGAATGTCAAAATGGGAAAACCACTACACTATAAATTCCAAAAAAGATTAACAAAAAAAGGAATAAATTTTAAAGACGAGAAGGCCTCTTGAAGAGATTCGGGGAAAAAGGGAGGGAGTGGGGAAAGATTAGGGTTTTTCTATCTTCTTTCCCGGGAAAACATACAAAAAAAAAAACAAATGAAAGAAAACTTATAAATAAAATACTGAATCCGGGAAAAATAAAATTACATCAAAAATAAATTTTTTCGTGGGAAAAACAAATCATTATAATGTGCCCGAAGCAGACTAGGAAACAAAAGTCAGGCAGACCAGTTGTTAGGCTAATACTAAGAAAATTTGGTTTCTTAAGCAGAACCCAAATTAAGACCGATGAAAAAAATTTTAAAGAAGCCTCTGGAGGGTTATATCCATCCACGGGGGACGGGGTGTGTGAGTCCACTGAATAGCTTGAAAAGATTTTCAGGGAAAATTTAATTCTCTTTCACAAAGCAGAATCAGTTAAAATTATGAGAATATAATTGGGAAAAATTGATTTGTCTCCTTTTTCTCTTTTGGTTTTAAAAAACTTTGTTTTAATTTGCATCTCTTTTTAAAATCCAAGTAATTATGATAAAATTTTCTGAAAATAAGTTCCTTTCTAATTGATTGGTAAAAAAATTTGTTTCCCTTTTAGTTGGGTCTAATGGGAATTGTAGATTTTTGGGGTCTGTTTTTCCTAGAAGCCCACTTCCAAAAAAATAAGACTCAGCTCAATATGTTTAAAAATACCTTGGCCTATAACTAGGTCTTTTTTTACTAGACAAAATTTAAAGAAATTATTTTACCCTGCATTTACCACATGGGGGTTTACCTGTCTGGCCCATGAATCTTCTTGTATATCTCCCTGGGCAAATCTCATTTCTTTTTTTAACTAGAAATCTTTCTGCCTCCGGAACCCACCTTTTTCTACCCTTTTCCCTAGGTTTGGTTTTTTTACCTGACAGGTGAATACCTTTTATAAATACAAGACTTCTCACTACAGAAATGTCTTTAATATGAACCCAAACCCAAAATTTTTATTATAGTTTCCCTGAGATGTTCTTGTAGTCAAGGATTCTTTGAATTGTTCTAACATATAGACGAAATATGCTATCTTACATTTACAGGTTTGTTATACTGGTTTATTCAATAGAAAATATTAGATGAAGACATACTTAGGGCAAGAAACAAACTGTTGTGAAAAGATACTATAACTTCTTTGAGACATGCTGCATCTGTCTGTGTTTTCATGTGTTCAGTAATCTGGGCATATCATATCTTTTTGTTGCCAGAGTGTGGGAAGAATTTAATCATGCAACATTTTCTGCTACAAGGTGTAGATTGTAGCAGAAACGTCGGCAATGTAAAGCTCACATCCCCTCCTCTATGTAATGACTCTTCCTTCTTGTGAGTATCTCTATATTGAAGTGCGTTCGGTGCTGCTTTGGTTGGAGTGTTTAATGTCCTGATTGGATCTCATGTCTTGGAGCATGTGTCAACATTGCTGATAATGTTGCTTAAAAAGGTTGTCGAAAATTTTAGAGTGTGAAAATTCTTTGGGAATTTAATACCTTGCACTGGACCTTGCTGGGTTGTTTTTATAATTTTTTTTATATTTTATTTAAAAATAGTGTAAATTTTTAAATTACTTAGATATTATTTTTCCCTCTCTGAATTTTATTACAATTCCTCTCTTATCACTACAAGGCCCAATATAATAAAGACCTTACCCCCCAAAGAAACATGAAACAACATAAATATCACCCCCAAAGGAATGCACAGACTCTAACCACATAAAAGCATACAAAAATAATGGGCCGTGTAGATTGACATTGTTCCCAGTGCCTATGCTAAAAATTTGTCTTTGTGTACCTATATCCCTTGTAGGTAGGGGGAGATGAGAGGAAGATTGCCGGGGTTTCTGGACAGATCCGACTGTCCCAGTCCCAGTGAAAATCCTGTCTGTAGAGAACAGGTAAATAGTGATAGAGAAAAAACACTCTGTTCACTCTCTGGCCCGCCAAAGTGCCCATGAGAGCTACACATGCTACTACACAATATATGTGTACAATATAATGAACATACACACACATACGCACACTCACACAACAGACACACACACACACATATCAGACCATACCTCCTCAAAAACTGAAAGAAAGAAAAGAAATTAATTTAAAATGTCTTTAGAAATTTCTTTTTTTTTTTTTTTTTTATTTTTTTTTTTGTTTTTTCGAAGACAGGGGTTTCTCTGTGTAGCCCTGGCTATCATGGAACTCACTCTGTAGACCAGGCTGGCCTCGAACTCAGAAATCTGCCTGCTATGCCTCCCAAGTGCTGGGATTAAAGGCGTGCACCACCACCGCCGGCTTAGAAAATTTTCAAAAGCCTACATTTATGAGGAAAGTAATGCTTTTTGAATGAATTATTAATAAAATATTAAGGCTTTTATTAATTAATGTCATTGAGATAAGCCTCAGAATTGCTAAGATCGATGCTATTGTAGTTTAAAAACAAAGCAGAAGATGTTTAGCTAATTGATGATGAAAAAAAGCCCCAATGGCACAAAACATTATTGACCTGGATTAGGAGTAATTTGAAAAACTCTGGTGTGTACCCAGCACTCAAAAACTCTGTTGTAGTTATTGAAAAAATTATTACAGATTGATCCTGCAACATGTCAAGGGCTAAAGTCCAAGGTTTGAAAATTGTCTCTTGATAAGAGTCAATAACAAAAATTTCTCTGTAAGTCGGGATGAGACAGTTGACTTCACAGCAGTGGCTGGCCCCATCCTTTTTCCTTCCTTTTGACATTTACTCTAAACCTAAAGTTTTAAGAAACTAATGTATTTATAGTTTGGGAGAATTTTGCATGCAGCTTAATCACCATTTACCAATGTCATCAAGTCTTTCTTAATATACTTTTTGTCATTCTAGATACTTTCTAATAAGACATGATAACATGTATGGCATTGCCAATTGTGTTTAGGGGTTATGGCTCTTAATTTAATCAGTGATGAATTTTCATTACCTAAAAATTAAGTAACAAAACATGCATACAAATAAAGGACAGTTAGTCTTTGAACTGTAAGCTTGTTTTAAGAGCAATTTCTGGAAATATAGTTGTTAATACTATATCGTATTGTATTTAAGATATCTTACAATGAAATTAAACCATGTGATTTATTACCACAGTATCTTATACTGAAGTATTCTGATTTTCATTTAGGTTACCAGTATACTTAAAGATTTTTATTGTTGCTAATGGTCTATTTTCGGAGTCTTGCCTCGACACAGGATCTGAGTTCTCAACTGACAGCAGGGATATCTGGAAGGTCGCATTAATAATATACCACAGACTACTTTTTTGGCTACAAGCTAACATGCAGTTTTCGCTTACTGGTTTCTCTCTCTACTTCTCTCACTCCTCTTGCTTTTTTTTCTCTCTCCTCGTTTGCTCACAGCTTGAGGCTATTCACTCTGCATTCTCCTGCTCACTATAACTTTTCTCCTGTGCACTTTTCTTTCCTGAACTTCTCATACTCCTACACTCTCTGTGCATTTGTTCCTCCTTAACTCTCACACATACTCTCCATACACACCTCACATTTCTCTCTTCACTCACTCTTCTCATTTTCTCTTCAATCATCTTCACATTCTCTTCTTCACTCACTCTTCACATTATCTCTTCACTCACTCTTCACATTCTCTCTCAACTCTCTCTTCACTTGCTCTTCTCTCATGGTTTCTTCTGCCATTTTCTTGCCAGTCTTTTATTGATTCTCCAACAAGCAGATGAAAAAAAGACACTGTATAAATCATTGCCAATCAATTCAAAAGAATAATACTTCCACAAAGAATCATAAATTAAATTTTTCCCCGGAAGTGTCAAGCTTCCTATTCCCAAGGCTATAGCAAAATAATAATAATTACAAACTTACCATGATTTAAACTTTAACTTTTACTTATTATACTTTACAGCTCAGAAGTCTGAGGTTAGTTACTTGCATTTTCCTCTGTGAGCTCTAAGATAAAATGACATGGGCAAAGCTGCCAGGCAGTGGCCAGAATAGAATCAAATCAACTCTTAACTAGTAGTTCTACTTAGCTTTCTACTTTCTGGAGTATTGCTCACAATGACTATCCTAAGAATCCTGTGTTTTGACTTAGTTTTACTAATATATCTTTATATGCATCCTATACTTGTTTTCCAAAACACCATTATTATATGTTGTGCAAACTTCTTTCATAACTTCAATAAGTCTTTTTCTGTCTTGGGGGTCCCAATGTTGGCTTGTTTCATTTCTAATAATTTCTTTCAAACTTTCTTGCAAGTCAAACATTAATCTGGATCTATCTTTGTGAAATTATTCGCATTCTTTCCAAGATGAGAACACACATGCACGTGGGCCATTATGTCTGTGTGTGCTGTTGCCCCTATGCTCGAATTTTTAATTGTTTAAGACTCTATTACATCAGAAGAATTTCTAGTTTCACAGATATCACCAGAACGAAGAGAAAGAAGATAAGAAAGTCAGACTATAACCTAGAATATATTTATGCACACCAAGGCCAATTGAAAACACAAAAATGTAATTCATATATAGATTTTTCCGGGCTAAGGTAGGAGGACATGGCGAACACAATTTTTTTTACTAGAGCTGCCATGGGCTATTGAGATGTCTCCATCCCAGCCGCTGGCGGGCAGTCCTTATTTCACATGACAGGTCTGCTGAGGGATGTAGCTCCTGTTTCTCAGGGTCCCAGACTGTCATCATTTTTGTACAAGGAGCTACAAC
Source organism: Mastomys natalensis (assembly GCA_021653895.1). Taxonomy (NCBI): domain Eukaryota; kingdom Metazoa; phylum Chordata; class Mammalia; order Rodentia; family Muridae; genus Mastomys; species Mastomys natalensis. The sequence goes on along the minus strand of JAJTUV010002275.1, from coordinate 177,887 downwards.
AGGGTTAGCAGCTCTCGGCCATAGGGATGTCAAAAAAAACTGGGTACCTTTAAACAGCTATGGCTGATTACTAGCACCACTGTGGTCTTTTTTCATGGAACAGGCTGGTCCATGTTGAACAGATCCCTCCCCCCCCCTAGGAAGAATCCTTAGGATATGTAGGAGTAAGTAGGCTGTGGCCATTCTGACTCATTGTGGACCTCTGCTACACTACGATGTGCTAATGTAATAAAACTCACTGGACAACAAACACAAGTTTGAGAAAGGATTGGGGAAGGTCTCATATAGAAAAATGTTAGAGGTTTGAAATTAATTGCATGCCCATTTTTGTTATTGCTATCCAGATTATTTTGTACTACTGAATAAGAATGTGATCGTAATCAATTCTTTATTTCATATAGTTTCAGGTAATGAGCTCTGTGAATAGCTTGTATACTAGGGGGTTATCTTTTAGACAAAGCCTTGCATAGATTTACGTATGTTCTATGTTAAGTGTTAAAGTACAGTAGACCAAAAGTTAATAAGGTCATTTGGGTTTAGTTCTTCTGAAAAAATATATATAAGTACTTGCAAAGACAAGTGATACTTTATCTATAGCAATTTATTAACAAACAATCTTAAATCCAATTATATTAATACTAGCTAACCTATCTTGTATTTACTTTGTTAAATTATATCTTCTAGGGTTTTAAATCATAGTTCCTCTGTGATCTTATGGATAGTCTCAAACATTAGCTCACTACACAGAGGCATTTTTTTCTATGAAATATGAAAGCCTCCATTTGTCACGGAGTTGATAGAGGGGATATTACAATCTATATGGATCATCTGCTGGATCTATCTCCTAATAAGGATACATTTTGGAGAAGCTTGCTAAATGAGAAATATATTAGAACATAAAATATCGTGAAAACCACACCTCTATCATCCCTGAATCATTAAATCCTAAGTGATTTATAATATATTCAAGCATAATGGGAAACTGTGTCTAAAGACAAAAGGCCAGGAGAGAGGTTTTGCTTTGTCTAGCTTATGAATGAATCTATTCTTGACACTGCGCTAATGCCAAGGTTATAACAAAATAGTCTGTGTGAAGAAATCTTTAGTGAAAAGATACTCCTTTACAGACATAAAAGATCTATCCAATGTTACCCAAAGTTCTTCATTTCTCGGTTATAATACATGCTTCGAATTTAATGCACACAAGTTTATAGTTCTCTAAAGCTGTTCATCATATGGCTATAAAGTTTTCCAAAGTAGAAGGAGCAAAGCAGAGCTTCTCCAGAGTTTTGTTTTTAACTAGTATTTGTTAAATATATGTGTCCTATCCTACTTTCCAAAGAACTTATTAGTAACTCTAAATCGCACCTTCATTTCTTCTCTTAACCATTCTTCCGCATGATCCCAACTTTCCTACTTTCTAGACTTTTTGCTCTTATTTATAATGCTAACCTTTACCTTTATCGTTTAAAACAAGTAAATGATAGATCAAATATGTGTAGGTTGAAAGCCTTATACAATAAATTTATTGAATAGCCATTTCACTACTGAATTATATTAAAGAAGTATCTTGAACCACAATATAATATGAGAGAATTATAAATAGTTATATTTATTTTTGTCTTACACTTGTGGTTTTGCACAAGGTAGGAAACATTCTTATTATTTCATCCTCTTGCCTTCTTGTGAAACTTAGTTGGTCTACATACCCTGAATATTCCTTGGTATGAATCTCTAAATTGCATGAGAGGAGAAAATTAAAAGAACTCCATATTAATACTTGAGCTGTTACATAGAAAGATTTCAACAAAAAGTGGAGAGGAAAGACATCAACATTTAACTCATAAGTAGTATCTTGTGCTAAGTCAGTATATCTGGAACCAGATTCTGAAGAAATTACTATTTATTATTTTAAGGGATATATTCTAGACTCCAATCTGAGATGAATGTTTGGGAAAAAGTAGAAGATATGACCCAAATAAACACAATGTTATGTGTGGCAACAGCTAAAGTAACTTAGCAGACCTTATCAAGCTGCTGTTGTCCCTTCAAAGTATCTGAACTGTGGCAGGTGTGTGAAGTCATAGGCACATGCTCCCCCTGGTCCTCATGTTCTACACAAAAAAAAGCATCCATCAATGAATTGAACTTTCACCAGACATGAAACTAAACTTAAAATATATATTCTTTTCACTTGTGACAAAGTCCAAGGAATTATAGTAGTTGCAATTTGTTTCCTGGACCGCAATGAGAACTGGATAATGATTCATCTAACTTGAGTGAGTATCTGCGAACATTACTCAGAGCTTATAACAAGAAAAGCACTGCTTAGTAGACCAACAGAGGCTCTGGCCTAGGCCAATATGAGACACAGACAAGAAGCTCGAGATATAAATCTCAGTCACCAAGGACAATAACTAGGAGTTCCTTTAAAGAGAATATTGATGCTCACAGCTAACCATTTAAAAACTGATCATGGGGGTTCCCAATGGAGAGATAGAGTGAAGGCTGTAAGGAATTGAGAGGATTCGTGACGGACACTATGAGGGAAAGCAACCACTACCAACCAACCGAGCCCCCAGGGTCTAAAATCTCCAGGCCTGGGAGCGCTCTTAGGGAGGGACCCATGGCTCAGCTATATATGCAAAGGGAGTTATATAAGTGGAGAAGAGATCCTTGTCCCATGAAGGCTGGACGTTAGTGGGGGGTATTCGAGGGTGGGGAGGTGAGGTACGGGGAGGGGGGGTTAGGGGTAACAACGTGGAGGGAGGAGGAGGGTGGGGGCAGGGATAGTGAGTTCCTGGCGAGGGGGGGGAAAATGGGCGTTAAGGAGAGAACATCTGAAATGTAAATAAATTTCCAATAAAAAATTAAAATTAACTCAAATAAAAAAATGAGAGATTATTGAAATATAAATAAAAATGAGATTTATGCATGGCCAAAACAAAATCTGTAACAAAGATGTCCATAATTGAGAAAAATAATAATATTGGTAAAATAATAAAATAAAGGTTTGTTTCAAGCTAGGAGTTGCAAGCTTTGACAGTGTTTGACCTAGAGATAGATCACCTGAGCAGCAAATGGAGACTCCCTGTGCAAGCACACATTAAATGAAAAAAATAGTTTTTCAGGACTATGCTTTTGAGATGAAAAATACAACACTAGATGTGATTCACAAACATGCCAAATACAATAGAGGCTTTGTCTAGTCATACAATGAGAATTGTTACAAAACATTACTTTTCTTAGATTTCTTTTAAAATTATTTTTTTATGATTATGTTAATTGTAAATAAAAGAAAATTTCATTAGCTTATCGATGATTCATTTAAACATGTTGATCCATGAATTACACCTTTTGTATTTCTTGGAATAAATAAAAATTGATATGGCACTTGAAAACATGTTGTTAATACAGAATTATCAATAAAAAATTTTATATTTAATATGTAGAGTGGACTTTCATACAAAGTATAAATTTACATGGTTATTATTAATCAATAAGAAGAAGACATTATCATGACCAAAAATTAGTCATTTGCATATATGATTTAAGAGTATATGTTACTTTAGCTTGTAAAGGAGAGTTAAGGAATGGATCAGTTTTTAGTCTTCGACATGTTTGACCAAGTACCATTTGTTGAATATTGCTGTCTTTTTTCCATTGGTTGGTTTGGTTTCCTTAGTTGAAGGATCAAGTGATCCTAGGTCTTTGGATTTAATCTCGGTTTTCTATTATATGCCATTGATTCCTGCCTGTATTTGTTCAATACATGCAGATTTTAATACTTATTGCTCTGTGGTTAAGCTAGTGATCAGGATGGTGAATCAACCCAGAGTATGTCCACATAAAACCAGATAACTGAATCGATTGAGGTATAAATGGGAAAGAGCCTCTAACACATCCAGGCATAGGGAGATAATTTTCCTGACGAACACCAGTGGCTCAGGCTCTAAGATAACTATAGACAAGTGAGATCTATAAAATTGAAAAGGTTCTGTAAGGGCAAAAGGACACGTTCTTGAAACAGTTTTCAAGGAGGGACCAAAATGACACCTACCGATTGGGAAAGATCTGTACAACCCTACATCCAATATAGGCCTAATATCCAGTTTATACAGAGAACTAAAAAAGTTAGACTCCATAGAAACAAATAACCATATTTAAAAATGGAATACAGAGCTAACAAAGAATTCTCAACTGAGGACTCTTGAGTGGCAAGAAGCAGCTAAGGAAATGTTCAGCTATCCTTAGTTATTGGGGAATATGCAAATCAAAATGATGCTGGATTCACCTTTACACCAGTGAGGAATGGCTATGGTCCAAAACTCAGATTGACAGCAGATGCTGGCAAAGGGATGTGAGAAAGAAACACTCCTCGTTGCTGGTGGATTGCAAACTAGTACAATCACTTGAAAATCAGTGTGGCAGTTCTCAAAAAATTGGACAAAGTACTTTCTGGGGACACAGCTATACCACTCCTGGTATATAACCCAAAAGATGCTCCAAACATATCACCAAGGACACATGCTCCACTATGTTCCTAGTAACGTATTTATAATAGGTCAGAAGCTGAAACCAAGCCAGGATGTCCTCAACAGAGGAATGGATACAGTAAATGTGGGCACATTTATACAATGGCGGTACGCTTTGTTTAAGAATAATGACTTCATAAAAGTAGCAGGTAAATAGTATGGAACTAGACAATATCATTTGAGTTATGGTAACAAGTCACAAAGAACACAATGGTATGTACTCACGATGAGTGGCTATTGGCAAAACTTCTGAATACCCTAAAAATACAAACACATTACAGGTATGAGCTCAAGAAAGAAGACCTAAGTGTGGTTGCTCAGTTCTATGTAGATGGAGAATAAAGTAAACAAGGAGGTGAGGGATGGAGGACCTGGGGAAGAAAGAGGATTAGGGAGGGAAAAAGGGGGAAGGATCAAGTGTGGGGGAGGGAGGACAGGAGAGATGTACAGAGGGTCAGGAAATTAAAAGGATCTGTAGCAGAGGGCGATGGGAACTGGAAGTAGCCACTAGAAAGTCCCAGCGACAAGGAAACATCCCAGGACCATGAGGATAGCAGTTAGCTTAAAAGACAAAGTTAGAAGTAGAACCTTTGTAGAGATCATATCACAGCGGTTAGGCACAGTCCCTATTGAGGGGATGGGGCAACCCACCCATCTCAAAGTATTACCCAGAATTGCTCCTGGGCTAAAGGAATGCAACAGAAAACTGTAGAGCAACTCCTGAAGGGAAAGACCATTCCAGTGACCACCCTACTAGAGATCCATCCCATTTGCAGACACACAAACCCAGACACCATTGCTCGATGGCAAGAAAGTGCATACTGACTGGAGCCTGGTTAGCTATCCTCTGAGAGGGCTCTGTCCGAACCTGTCCAATATAGATGAGAATTGCCTGCAGCTAACTGAACAAGGGAACTTCAATGGAAGACTTAGGGGAAGGACTGAAGGAACTAAAAGGGAATGTAACCCCATTGAGAAGACCCAACAATATCAAAAAACTTGATTCCTCCAGAGTTCTTCAGGGACTAAAATCCCTGATCAAGAGTCACACAGCGGGGTCCATGCTCCAGCTGCATGTGTTGTAGAGGATTGCACTTATCTAGCATCACAATAGGAGAGGGGAGGTCCTTGGGCTGTGGAGGCTTGGATGCCCCAGTGGAAGGGGAATGCTAGACAGTGAAGCTGAATTACAAGTGGGTGGGTGTTGGTACATCCTCATTAGAAGTAGTGGAGGGGAGATGGGATAGGAGAATGAGATTTGAGAGGAAATCAGGAAGAGAGATAACATTTAAAATCTAAATAAAATAAATAAAACCAATAAAAATCAATTGTACATACTAACAGTTTATGTTCTGTAATTCAAAATGACATTGATTTTTCTCAATTAAAAATGCCACAAAGAAGGATCAATATTAGTTTATATTTTTGCACATATAATATAAAAGTACTTAAATGCTTTTTGATTAAGGCAACTTAGACAAAAATTTTACCAAGATTTTTGGAGAAGAATATGAAATTTCTCTTAATATGGAAAAATAGGATCATCTAAATGCATTTAATATGGATTTTAAAGAACATTTTATTATTTACTCCTAGCACAGAAGGTACTATTATTCAGTTTTTGTATAAATTGAGAATAAAACTGTCTCCCTAGAAGAAGGTCAAGTTATTTTTAGTTGTAAAGAATATTTGTAGTAGCTTTTTGGACATGTGTAACCAAACATCACATCTCTGTAATTTTCAATAGCTAATCTTTTAAGTAACATTTTTAGAAATTACTAGGCATTTTTTGCAGTAATCTTCCTAATCAACTGATAATATAGAATTTTTGAAAGACATAAGTTCAGGTACATAGTTATGTCTATAATATACTTTAATAAGAAATAAACTATTTCTCACACTTCATTATGGAATTGAAGGGAATTTCTCTACTGATAACTGATATTATATCACTTCATTGTTCTCTTTGCCCCTGGCTATATCTGCTTCTTTTCTTTCTTTGAGGACACTGTGCAAAAAATATATCAAAACAATTGATAAAATGGAAGAAAGTGAAATTGGTATGCAATTGTATAAAATAGCTAGTTCATCATAAGTAATATAATTATTGAAAATAGGTTAATTTTATTTTTAAATTAATAATTTCTAATTATATTTTTTGATATGCAAAGACCTGATTTTAAAAGTTGATATAAGAGTATAAGTGAGTTGTAAACTAGCTTTATATTTATAGGGATAAGGAGAAAGAATACATCATTTTTGTGGTTTGTTTTGCATGAATAAAATAACCATTCTTTTATTAGCTTAAATAGATATAACCTATCTTTTCATTTTAGAAAAATTAAAATGGCATACTAGGGTAATTTGTTTTCAATATTTTATGATGTTATATTGTGTTTTTCACCTGGTTATTGGGAAAATACACAGTACAAATTCTCATAGTTTGACATAAAAACTAACCTCTGTGTCACCACATTTCTATACATAGAATCGGGACATTAGATTCTAGAAAAATTTGACATTCAGATGCGATTGGATCCGAGCCCTTCACACTGTTTAGCTGTAATAAGTACTAAAAGGTTTCACTGTATTTTCACTAACAGCAAAACTTCTGTATACAATTTTATTAATAAGAAGTAGGGTCTGTGCAAAAAAATCCTATTTGGTCTCAGTGATCCTGGTAATTAATTTTAACTAGCAGCAAAGCTACATAATAAATGGAGGCTTGAGGTTATGAGGGAGGCATTTCTGGAAACGTCCTGGAATAGTTTGAGGGGACAGAGATAATGGTTTGACATGCTCTGCATGAATTCAGCATGCATATATGAATATTTCAAATATTAAATATTTATGGAAAAACATTAAGAAATTAAAAATGTTCTTATGTTTGGAGCAATTATTCTAATCCATATATGTATAATATTAGTTTTAGAAACTAATCAATTGATTCAGAGGTACAAGGACAATAATTTTCAGAATTTTTCCCTTTGATAAATTTGAACATGATCAGTATCATAGGTGAGGCTCATGCTTTCTCCTTTAGAATTCTTTGACAGAATTCGAGCTTTATTACTATAGGCTTGAGAGTGATTTGTTACTTTTCTTCTTGATAATTTTAGTTAACCATTCTGAGAATATTGATCAGTTTGATCCTTCAGTTTCATTATGATACATTGAATATTCAGAAAGTGCCTACATTAGGTAATCATGTGTGTTGATACGCGATGTTTGCACATTTCTTTCTTATTTCTTATTGTTATGGGAACATATGTAGTAACAGCATACTAACTTATTGCAAACTAAATAGATGTTTTTGTCTAAAAGGACAAAATTACATAAATTAGTCTTCAGTAAAACATTCTTCATAATTCATGAATTAAGAATAGTGGCTGTCCCGTTCTCCATCCCGCACCATACACACTTTGGTTTAAACTTCCTGATTATCTGTTACTTCTATCTGCTATCCTCCAAACTAAGTCCTGACCCCATTTTCACCTCCCCCTCCTTTCCTACAAAGGTCCCACCCTACCTCTACATCCATGGTTTATTTTACAACCCCTTCTACATAGAAAATGAGGCATCCACACATGGTCTTCCTTCTTGAGCTTCATATGGTCTGTGAGTTGTATGTGAGTATTCCGAACTTTCGGGAGAAGGTCAGGAAATTGAAAGGAGGTGTGAAGCAATAGGGAATGGCAGGAACAGGAGTAGCCACTAGAAAGTCACCAGTACCAGAGAAGCAAGACGTTCCCAGATCAAACAGGCATGCCATTAGGCAGAAATACCAAAAGGGGAGATTAGAAACTGTAAAGCCATATCCGGGCATAGGCACAGCCGACAGAGAAATTGTCCTATCTGGCACAATGGGAAAGTAGAGCCTCTTGGTCTTGGATGGTCAGTGTCTTCAGTCTGTCGGAAGCTAGAGGCAGTGAGGTGGGGGAGTGGTTGGTGTCGAAGCACACCTCATAGAGGCAGGGGAAGGGGTGGAATAGGGGATTTGCAGATGGGGGGATAATGGGAAGAGGGGACAATATTTGAAACACATAAAAATTTAATAGATTAGGAAAAAAGAATATGCCCTTTGCTTGGGGCAGACACTTAGCTGGTCTGCTCCTGTGGAAAAATCAGATCCTGAGACATCCAGAGGGGACTATTGCATTCAGAGCAGAGGGTAAGAACCTTGCCCACTTACCCACGCCCCAAGCGTCACAAACTGGGAGCAGGTGGGGGTTAAGGAGCCACCAGGCACCCAATACCCGCCCTCTGGAATACCATTTCCTTTCTACACAGAGCCTGGCCCTTTTTGCTTGGGAAGACACTCAGTGGTCTGCTCCGTGGAACACCTGATCCGTGAGTAACATCCTAGAGGGACCCACTGCACCCAGAGCACGAAGGGGGAGCTTCGGACCCAGGAACCACAGAGACATCTGGAATCTAGGGAGTTTGACACAAGCAGATTACATGGAAAGACAGACTCCAGTCAGACACATGAGCACAGGTAGCACTAGAGGCAACCAGATAGCAAAAGGCAAGCGCCAAGATCCACAAAGCAACTGAAACCAAACGTTACCTGACATCATCAGTAGACCCAGTGCTACACATAGCAAGACCTGGATACCCCATTACACAGGAACAAAACACGGATTCAGAATTAAAAATTGTTACTTTCATTGATGATGTAGAGGATGTTAAGAAGGACATAAAGTATAATTCCTTTAAGGTATAAGGAGAACACAGGTCAACAGGTAGAAGATCCGTTAAAGAAGGGAAACACAAAATCCTTTAAAGATTTGAATAGAGAACCCAGGTAAAAAGGTAGAAACCCTTAAAGACGGAAACAAAAAAAATTCCTTTAAAAGAATGGCAAGTGAAAACACACTTCCCGAACAGGTGAGAATTGACAAAACCATCCAGGATCTGAAAATGGAATAGAAACATAAAGAAATCTCAAAGGAGCTACTATGGGATAGAAAACATAGGAAAGAGATCAGGGGTCATAGACGCAAGCAGCACCAACAGAATACAAGAGTAGAAGAGAGAATCTGATGCGCAGAAGAACCATGGAAAACATTGACACAACTCTCAAAGAAATGCAACAAAAAGCTCTAAACAGAGCATCCAGGAAATCAAGTACACAATGAGAAGACCAACGGATAATAGGTAAGATGAGAGGGAAGTACCCAATTTAAAGGGCCAGTAAATGTCTTCAACAAAATTATAGAGGAAAATTTCCCCAATCTAAAGAATGAGATGCCCATAAAACATACAAGAAGCCTACTGAACACCAAACAGACTAGACAGAAAAAAAAGGGGAAAATACCTCCTGTCACATAATAATGAAAACACCCAAATTGCACAAAACAAAGAAAAAAATACTAAAAGCAAGTAAGGGATAAAAGGTCAAGTAACATATATAAAGGCAGTCCTATAAGAATTACACCTGACTTTTCTCAGAGACTATAAAAGCCCCGAAGATCCTGGTCTCATATCATACAAGACCCTTAGGGAACCACAAATGCTAGCGCTGACTGCTATACCCACGCAAAGCTCTCAATCACTATAGATGGAGAAACCAGATATTCTCATGACAAAACCAAAGTTGCACAATATTTCCACAAACCAGCACTTCAAAGGATATGATGGGAAAAACGCCACACAGGAAGGGAAACTACAACTAGAAAAATGTTAGCTACAAAACATAAATTCCACTCTAATAACAAAAATAATAGAACAACAATCCAGTTTTCCTTATCTCTCTTAACATCAATGGTACTCTGTTCTCCAATAAAGACGTTTAGACTATCAGGACTGGATACAAAAACAGGACACAGAATTTTGCTGCATACAAGAAAACGCACCTCAGTGACAAAGAAAGACCTTACCTCAGAGTAAAACAGGCTGGAAATGAATTTTCCAAGAAAGGGTCCCAAGAAACAAGCTGGAGTAGCATTCTAATATCAAATAAAATCAACTTTCAACAAAAGTAATCAAAAAAAGATAAGAAGGCACTTCATACTCACAAGGAAAAAAATATACAAGATTGAACTCTAAATTCTGTACATTTACACTCCCAATGCAGGGCACCCCACATACATAAAAGAAACTTTTACTAAAGCTCAAAGCACAATTGCACATCACACAATAATAGTAGGGGGATTTTAACACCCAGCTCTCTCCAATGGGACAGATCGTTGAACAGAAACTAACGAACGGAAAACATTGCAAAGTAGCAGAAGTTATGGACCAATGGATTTAACAGATATCTATAGGACATTTATCCTCTAAAGCAAAAGAACTATACCTTTTTCACAGCACCTCATGGTACCTTCTCAAATAGACCATATAATCGGCACAAAACAGTCTTCAACAGATCAATAAAAGATTGAATAATCCTCTGCATCTATCAGATCACACGGATAAGACAGGTTCTTAAGAATGACAGAACCAATGGAAAACCCACATGTATGTGGGGAACTGAACAATGCTCCTACTCAGTGATGACTTTGTCAGAGAAGAAATAAAGAAAGAAATTAAGTCTGTCTAGAATTTAACGAAAATGGAGGAAACATCATACCAGACAACTTGTGGGACTCATGAAAGCAGTGCTAAGAGGGAAACTGCTAGTTCTAAGTGCCCGCAAAAAGAATTTGGAAAGAGCACACTTTAACAACTTGACAGCACACCTGATAGCTCTAGAACAAAAAAGAAGCAAATGCACCCAAGAGGAGCAGGCATCAGGAAATAATCAAACTCAGGGCTGAATCAACCATGTGTAGGAAACAGAAAGAACTATTACAAATCAACAAAACCAGGAGTTGTTCTTTGAGAAATTCAAAAGATCGATAAACCCTTAGCAAGTTTCTCAGAGGGCACAGGAGGGGGGGGGGGGGGGGGAGGGGGCGGGGAGGGGGGGGAGGGGGGGGGGGGGGGCGGGGGGGGGGGGACAGTATCCAAATTAATAAAATTCAGATCTGAAAAGGGAAGCATAACACAGAACGCGGAAATTCAAAAATCATCAGATTCCTACTACAAAAGGCTAATACTCACAAATGAAAATCTGGATGAAATGGACAATTTTCTAGATAGATACCAGGTACAAAGTTAAATGTGAAAAGCAAAATATAACCCATCTAAACCGTCCCCTCTAAGCCCCAAAGAAATTGCGGCAGTCATTAAAAGTCTCCCCACCAAAAAACCCCAGGACCAGATGAGTTTCAGTGCAGAATTATATCTAGACATCAAGGAAGATCCTCATACCAATTCTCTTCAAACTATTTCACCAAAATAGAAACAGAAGGAAACGCACTACCCAATTCGTTCTATGAAGTCTAGTGTGATAAAAATGGACTGGTATTGCTACGATGACAGGCGAGGTAAGATCAGCTGGAATAGAGTATGAATGACCCAGAAAATGAACCCCACAGATCTATGGTAAGTTAAATCTCTGACAAAGGAGCTAAAAACTCCATCCAGTGAAGCAAAGACAGCATTTTCAACAAATGGTGCTGGTTCAACGGGAGGACAACATGCAAAAGAAGCAAATCGATCCATTCTTATCTCCTAGATACAAAGCTTCAAGTCCAGTGGATAAAGGACCTTCACATTAAAACCAGACAACCTTAAACTAATAGAAGAGAAGGTGCGGGAAGACCCTCGATACCTGGGAACGGGAAAAAGTGCCTGAACAGACACCAATGGCTTATGCTTAGATCAAGAATTGACAAATGGGACTTCATTAAAATTGCAGTTTCTGTACGGCAAAGGCACTGCCAATGAACTAAAACAGCAACCAACAGATTGGGAAACATGATCTTTACTATCCCACATTCTGATAGAGGACTAACATCCAAACTATACAAAGAACTCAAGGTAATTAGACTCTGGACAACCAAATAACCCTATTAAAAAATGGGTATGGATGCTAAACAAGAAAATTCTCAAACTGAGGGAAATACGACTGGCCCGAGATGCACCTAAGATATGTTCAGCATCCTTAGTCATCAGGGAAAATGCAAATCACAAAACAAACCTGAGTTTCCATCCTCACACCAGACAGAATGACTAAGATCAAAAAACTCAGGTTGATAGCAGATGCTGGCATGATGTGGAGTGAAAGAGGAAACATCTTCCATTGTTGTGGGATTGCAAGATGTGTGCAACAACTATGGAAAACCGTTGGGGTTTCCCAGAAAAATTGGACAATAACTACCTGAGGACCAGCGATACACTCCGGGGCATTTACCAGAAGATGCTCTAATATCATAACTAGGACATATGCTCCACTCATGTTTCAGAGACTGCTTTATTTATATAGCCAGAAACTGGAAAGAACCCAGAAAGTGCCTTCAACAGAGGAATGGGATACAAAAAAATGTTGTACATTTGACACATATGGAAGATTACTCAGCTAAGAAAAACAATGAATTCGATAAATTCTTATTAAATGGATGGAACTAGAAAATACATCATCTTTGATAGTGATTAACCCAATACCACAGATCATAACTTGGTATTCACTCACTTGATTACTTGGATTTCTAGCCGAAGCTTGAAATACCAAAGATTAACTCACAGACCCATAAAGCTCATGAAGAATGATGACCTTGTGGTGGTGGTGGGGGCTTCAGTCCTTCGAGAAGAAGTAATCAAAAAACTCAAGGGAGCTAATATGGAGACAAAGTACAGGACAGAAACTAAGGTCAGGGGCTTGTTTGCAGGACCATTACTACACGGGTATCCATTCCTATGTGCAGTCACAAAGGTTAGAGGTTGATGTGGATGTCCGGGAAGTTACATGCTGAAGGGAGCTGATGTACTGCTCTCATTAGAGGTCTGCAAGAGTCGGACTATATTCAGAGGCTGTGTCATAAGACTAAACCCTTGAAACACTGAATCATGGGTTCCCAACAAGAAGTAGAGGAAGACTGAAGGAGTTGAGAGGATCGTGTGCACCATGAGGAAAGGAACAATATTCACACCAATCAGAGCCCACAGGGTCTAAAACACCAAACCTGGGAGCGCTTTAGGGGGGGACCAATGCTCCAGCTATATATGCAAGGGAGCTATTATAAAAGGTATAGAAGAGATCCTGGTCCCATGAAGGCTGGACCAATCAGGTGGGGGGGTATTCGAGGGTGGGGATGGGAGGTCTGGGGTGAGGGTGGATGGGGGGGTACACCATCCATAGAGTCATGAGAAGGGGTGAAGGGAAGGATAGGTTCCTGGAGGGAGAGGGGAGAAAGGGGGAAGGAAAGGGGAAAATCTGAAATGATAAATAAAATTTCAATTAAAAATTAAATAAATAAATAAACTGAATAATAAATAAAATAATAAAAGATTACTGACCCCTGAATAAAACTCGAGGTAAGAACCCACAGACACATGTCCTGATATGATAATTACATTTGCTTTCTAAATGTGTCTAGCTTCAATCTTTATTAGACTCATGGAAGTTAGAGGATAAAAAGTTTTAATGAAAGCTTCTTTTCGATCATGACATACAAAATTAAATTGCCTGATGATATATTTTTTTTCATAGGGTTCCAAAAACATTTCATGTTACTGATCATTTTACCAGGAACAACCTCTGAAATAAAGTTGGTTTCGGTTAAGTACACATTATAAAATGTATTGAAGGATAATTTTAACTATTTTTTAAAAGTTCATATGGTTCCTCACAGACACAGCCATGGGTCGAAGATACAGAAGGTATAACTACATAACAGCCACAGTCTTTTGTAAAATCTCCATAAACATATGCTGGAGTTTGCTATATGATGGTCAGGTATTTATCCTCTGTATTGGAAAGAAGCTGTTTATAGGAACTCTGAAGATTGGGAGAATGTACATTTCTTATGCTTTCGGTTTTTAAATTGGATATTTTATTTATTTACAATTCAAATGTTATCTCCTTTCCGGTTTCCCACAGAAAAACCTCCTATTCCATCTTCCCTAACTCTGCTTCTTTGAGTGTCCTCCCTTCACCTTCCAATTCCTGCCTCCCTCCTGGCATTCCCTATACTAGGACATCGAGCCTTCCCAGAGACCAAGAAAACACGCCTCCCAATTGATGTCTGTCAAAGGTATCCTCCGTTAATATGTGGGCTGGAGCCGCAAATCTTTGGTTGATGGTTTAGTTCCTGGAAGCTCTGGGAGGGTCTGGGTTGACTGATATTGTTGTTCTTCTATGGGTTGGAAACCCTTCAAATGTGCATTCTTGCTGGCCAGAGTAGCACTTGACTTCTAGAAAAATCTGTATGATTTTTACTTGTTTATGTTCTAAAATGCCTCTCTGCATTCAAGATGTATTTTTTTTCTTACCCTTTCTTATCAATGCTCAGAAATCATTGAGAAAAACAAGGGTTTTATGAATTGTAAGACCAGAAAGCAAGTGAATAGTTATTAAGAAATGCTGTGTTTTCTTAAAATTAACAATCAAAATTAATTGCCACATATGAACTCACAGTGGTTGTGAAAGTTTGTCGAACCGTGTGAATGCATAAACCAGATGAAATCCCGCATCGAAAGGAGGTGTTTACCCAAAGATCTATTCTACTTAAGGAGCTAAGTTGGCAAACATCATTGCTGGTTTAGGGAAATTGCACTGTTCTTAAAGGACTGTGGCAAACATATAAATTGCCACCCATGCCATTGAATGTACCAATGTATTTCAGCAGTGCAAATTGTACTTGATGTATTTTAAGAAAAAATACAAGAAACACAAAATTTGAGTGGATAATTGGGAGGAAGTCAAGTGTTTATCAATACTGCATTAATTCTGGAAAAATGAAAGAAAACTATTGAAAAAGGAGGAAGGAACAGATATAGTCTATTATTTTCAACTAACCTACAGTTTACATTTTCCATATGATGAAAGTTTATAAAGAATGAGAATCTCCATTAGAGGAAGGAAAACATCCACTGCATGACCACAAGATGAGTCCAATAGATTAGCATCTCAGTCAACAAGATTACTAAAGAGGACAAAGACCATATGCTCTCTGTTGTGTTTGCTCTATCTTTGCTATGAAGTAGATACTTTAATCCATATATGATGATAAAGGTTTTTGTTTATCCACGATTGACAGCTGCCACCACAAGGCTTTATCCTTTCTTAGAGAAACATATGAAATTTCTGTTCTTTTAGTTCTATAACAGATGAAGGGGCTAGGGACCTGGACTTTCTAAAGAAAAAATAATTATTTCCTGAATCAGTTCCAACCTGCACACTACTTCTCAGACAGCTACTCATTCATACACACTTCTTTTCCCTAGGAAACCATCACATTTTTCACCAAGGAGAAAAAAGATACATTATTGTGATTTATATCGCAAGTTGTTCGTTGCCAAAGTTATTTGTATTTAGTGTCCTTCAGGGCTGAGGAGTGGCTGTGTTTCCAACAGTTCCATTGATGAAATATAATAATGTAAAACTAAAATTGGCTAGATACTTTCAAAAAAAAAAATTCCTGTATCTCTTGTTCTTTTAGTTGGCTTTACTTTAATGAATAGCCAAAAGTCCACCTATATAGAGTAAATTATATGCACTGGGTCACCGTTTCAGGTACAGTGGGTTGACCTCTTTATATCTGATCCTACCTCAATACAGCAATACTGTGTTACCAGCACGCATCATCTAGCAAGCCTACTGACTTAGCCTTATGTTGCTTGTGATGTAACTCCATGTGAAGCAACTTGGGGATGAAGAAAAAATGTATTAATTTTATTTGGCTTACTGGTTCCATCCCAGTACAGTTCATCAAAATAAATAAATAAATAAACATAAGAACAGGACTCAAACAAGGCGAGAATTTGGAAGCCAGAGCAGATGCAGAGGATGTGCTTACTTGGACTTATTTCCTCATGGGTTTGCTCCTCCTGCTTTCTTATGAACACAGCACAAAAGAGAAGCTCTTTCCATGCAAACATATGAAGTGGCGAATCCAGAACACTAATTAAGTTTCTCTATGGTCCTTTCAAATAGAAAACATGACTGTCAAAAGCTCTACAAGACCCAATGTTGACACTTTTTTGTATATTCCCTGTACCAACTAGAAATAACTCTCAGTATATTAAAATTCTGACCTCTAGACCTTTGATTAGACTATCTTGAATTGTAGCAGAATTTTCAATCCAGGCTTCATGGTCACACTGGCAAAGAATCACATCCAAAGACCTTGGTCTGTGTGACATGGCTAGAAATATAGAGATGCCATTAGTAACACATCTTAATTCCTCTGGCTATAATATAGGACACATTTAGTTCACACTTTAATCCCAACAATGACATATAATGAGGGTAGACAAAGTGATGAATCAGAAAGATGTGACAGACTGTATGTCAGAGATAGCCAATGCACCTCCCAGGCTAAACAGACCGGAAAGAGAGGCTACTTAAGAGCAAGGCAGCAAGAGAGTTGAGTGGATTTTCAGTGAATTACATTGAGCTGCGTTCAGGCAATATAGCCAAACTGAGCTCAGGAGCTCCATTAAGTTCCTACTGTTCATGTCGTCACCGAGTCGTGGCAGTCCAATTCAAGGCGTTCAGAACAATTCAGCCAGAAGACAAAAGAAACCATTTTAATCAGTCAAACTTGGACTTGGAGAGGCATTTAAACCTTAACTGCTGCAATGACAGCCAGGACCGTCAGAAAGTCCTAGTAAGTGTAAGTTTATTTAGCAGGTAAGTCTTAGAAGATGAAGCAATTTAGGCCTGGGTAGAATCAGGACAGAGTCTGGAAATCTCAAGCCTTCAAGGTCTCGCTTTGAGGAAGTTAGAGTTTTCAGAAGCTAGAAAGCTTACTTGAGTAGGCTTAGGGATAGAGAGAAAACACTTCTTGACTCGCACAATCCATGTGTTTGTTCAAGTTTGGTTTGGCTCCTCATCTTATCCCTTCATCTATTGGATTACCAGAATTCAGGAAAATTCCAGTTTCTGACTAGATGTAAACATTCTGACTGAGAACATGATAGGTTTAGCCATATCTCCTTTTCCGGTGTTCACATGAATTCCAAGTTTGAGACCCAGCTAGCATTTGCTACTGTGCTGAAGTTTGAGCTATGTGAAAGAGGCTGTATACTTGTCAATTGCAGTTATTGTCTATTTATATGAATATGATTTTTTTAAACAAGCTAGATACACAACTCTATTTCCATTGAAATTTCCTTGAAGAGGTGCTATTTTCAAGATAAATAAAAAAAATAGACTCACATATAAGTTCTTTCACTAAATTCTCCATGAAACATTCAATCAACACAGAGTGTTCTCAAGTCAATTTCACTTTCTTAAAATTTACATCTCACCAATTGGTAGTAACATAATTTTTGGCTATTTTTGTAGCTTAATTTGTGTACAGATTTTTTTATAAATATGGAATAATTTTTGAATAGTTACTCCATTATCATAATAATTTTAGATAAAATTCAATTTTTATGAGTGTATACAGTTTTTCACAACAACCATAGAATGACAATTTAAGTGGCTGAGGACGGGTATAATTTGTAACATGGTTAAAATCTATTTTGAATTGCCATATAAAATTAAATATATATGTTCTTTTATAGATAGCATACAAATATTATTTGATTTGTTGTCATATTAAAATTATATAAACCAATAAACATTATCAATTTTATATGTGGTTAAGTTTTATTCCAAAACGTAATCACTATTGGTTCTCAGTGAAATCTCTAGTGGATTGCCTGGGAGCTATACACATTTTATACTAAATCACTTAGCAATGAGCTCAATGTTGTTACAGCCAGAAGCCTCTATTCCACGCCTGGAAATAATTCATGAGGTTATTCTAAAGCAAACTAATCCAGAGGACATATGACATTGTTTTAAACATATTAATTCTACCATTAATCAGATGCAAATGGCAGGAAATTTCTACTTCTGAAGTAGCAAATTACTTAAAAAGGAGCAAGCTAAATGAGTGAGTCTGTCTTTATGACTTAATTCACTCCAGACGTGAAGTTGGTCACACATGAGGAGTTCAGGTTTGTTTTAAAGTTGAAAAAGTTTGAGAAAAATTATCTTTTTGATATTTGTAAAATTTTTTATTTTAAATAGATGATTTTCTCATACTATATATCCATACACAAACCTTCCTTCCTGTTTTCTATTCCTTCCCTCTCCCCCAGTGCAACATCTTTGCCATATGCTTTTAGATAAGAGCAGGATCTACAGGACAAAATAAGAGTTCAATTGGAAACGTCTTATTTCTAGGAAACCAAAGTAACATTTTTAACACAATTGAGTTCTGTACTCGCTTTCTTTCTTCTTTCCCTCCTCAACTTACCCCTCTACTCCTTCCACTCCTCACCTCAATTTTATTCAGACATTAATGTGCTACAGCCTTCCCATGTGTGTTTACCAAATAGTACATATCAAGTGATAGTAAGACTAGCCACTTAATATCAGTGTTAAAAACTGGACAGAAACAACCAGTTTGTAAAAAAAGAGTCCCCAAAATAGGTAAGGAGCCAGAAACGTCTTTGTTCAGACTGATAAGGGTCCACCAAGAGGGCCAGCTGTAGAGCTGTAACATATATGCAGAGGCCTAGGAGTTTTGCTATGCAAAGTTTCCTGGTTGCTGTTCAGTCTTTGTAGGACAACTATGAGTCCAGCTTAAGTAATTTTGTTCAGGTTTCTTATGGTGGTGCTTGAACTCTCTGGTATGCTATAATCTACCCTCCCACTCTTTAGCAAGGATCCCTGAACTCTATCTATTTTGACTGGGTATCTTCATCATTCTACCAGGTGTGGGATGAAGCACTAATGACAAATTGGGCTAAGCACCAATCTGTGAGTATAGCAGAATATCATAGTAATTATTTTATTGAACTTTTTATATGCAGTGTCAGGATTGTATTTCATCTTAGTTATGGGTCTCAACCTGACAATCTAACACTTTTCTGTGCCACTTTGTCATCTTTACCATAGCACTTCTTGTAGCAAGGTAAACTGTAGGTTGAAGCTTTGTGTCTGGGTTGTTTCCGGACCTTTCTGCTGGATGTTTTGTCGGGTTACAGAAGCATGGCTAGTTTCTTGCTCGTGTCTCCATTACTAGGAGTCCTAATGAGGGTGACCCAATACATTCTTTTCCATTGCACTAGATTTTTGGTGGCTCATCCCAGGAGATGCCTCTAGTTTGGTTGTCTCTCCCAGTACCCCTTTTTCTGTCCTCTCACACACTCATCCTTTGTTCCCAACCCCCAAGCCAATGTTTCAGGCTTGTCCTCCCCCCCAGTGATGTTTTACTGTATTTCCTTTCCAGGGGATTTTGGCATTGCCCCTTGACCTTTCCTTTTACTTAGCTTCTCTTGTTTTATGGATTGTAACATCATTATCCTGAACTTTACCGGGAATAATATCACTTATAGTGAGTACATATCATATTTGTCACTTTGGGTTACCTCACTCAATTACATATGTGGCTGGAGCCAAACTCTTTGTTGGTGGTTTAGTTCCTGGATGCTCTGGGAGGTCTGGTTGACTGAAAATTGTTGTTCTTCCTATGGGTTGCAAACCCCTTCAGAATGTGCATTTCTTGCTGGAAGAGTTAAGCACTTGACTTCTAGAAAAATCTTGTATATACTTTTGTTTAAGTTCTAAATGCCTGCCTTCAAAGATGTATTTTTTTTCCTACCCTTTCTTATCAATGCTCAGAAAATCATTGAAGAAAAAAAGGTTTAAGCATTGTAAGACCCAGAAAGCAAGTGAATAGTTATAAGAAAATGCTGTTTTCTAAATATAACAAACTAAATTAATTGCACATATGAACTCACAGTGGTTGTGAAAGTTTGTAGACCCGTGAAAGACATAAACAGATGAAATCCCAGCATGGAAAGAGGAGGTTACCCAAAGATCTATTCGTACTTAAGGAGCTGTTGGCAAACTATCATTGCTGGTATAGGGAAAATGCACTGTTCTTAAAGATGTGGCAACATATAAATTGCCACCCCATGCCATTGAATGACCAAGTATGGAAGAGATATCAGCAGTGCAAAATGTACTTAGATGTATTTTAAGAAAACTACAAGAACACAAATTGAGTGGATACATCTGGGAGAAGTCAAGTGTTTTATCAATACTGCATGCAATTCTGAAAAATGAAAGAAAACTAATGAAAAAGGAGGAAAGAAGTCTATTTTTTTCATCTAACCTCATCAGTTACATTTTCCATATGAAGAAAGTATACTAAGAATGAAAATCTGCATTAGAGGAAGGAAAACATCACTGCATGACCACAAGATGAGTCATAATTAGCATCTCAGTCAACAAGATAATAAAAGACAAGAGCCATATGCCTCTGCTGTGTTTGCTCTATCATTGCTATGAAGTAGATACTTTAATCCATATATGATGATAAAGCTTGTTTCAATTCACAACGCTTGACAGCTGCCACCACAAAGGCATTTATCTTTCCTAGAGCAACATACTGAAATTTCTTGTTCTTTAGTTCTATAACAGATGAAAGGGCCTAGGGACCTGGACCTTTCTAAAGAAAATAATATTTTTTTCCTGAATCAGTTCCAACCTGCACACTACTTCCAGACAGCTACTCATTCATACACACCTTCTTTCCCTAGAAACCCTCACATTTTTCACAGAAAAAAAGATACATTATTGTGATCTTATATCAGCAAGTTGTATCTTTGCAAAGTTATTTGTATTTAGGTGTTCCCTTCAGGGCTGAGGAGTGGCTGTGTTTCCAACAGTTTCCATTGTTTGTAATATAATAATGTAAACAACTAAATTGGCAGATACTGTTCAAATTCCCTGTATCACTTTTTTCTATTAGTTGGCTTTACTTTAATGAAATAGCCAAAAGTCCACCTAAATAGAGTAATATCTGCACTGGATCACAGTTTCAGTTACAGTGGGTTTGACCCTTTGTATCTGATCCTACCTCAATACAGAATACTGTGTTACCAGCACATCATCTAGCAAGCCTACTGACTTAGCATTGCTGTTGCTGTGATGTAACACCATGGTCGAAGCAACTTGGGGAAGAAAAAAAATGTATTCATTTATTTGGCTTATGGTTCCATCCACATTACAGTTCATCAAAATAAATAAAATAAATAACGTAAGAACAGGACTCAAAAAAGGGCCCAGGAATCTGGAGCCAGGAGCAGATGCAGAGGAATGCTGCCTTACTGGCTTACTCCTCATGGTTTGCTCCACCTGCTTTCTTTCAGAACCAGCACAAAGAGAAGCTCTTTCCCTGCAAACTATGAAGTTGGCAGAATCCAGAACACAAATTCAGTTTCTCTTGATCCTCTTCAGAATAGAAACATGACTGTCCAAAAAGTCTACAAACCCAATGTTGACACTATTTTGTATTTCCTGCACCAACTAGAAATACCTATCAGTATAAAATTCTGACCCTCTAGACTTTGATAAGACTATCTTGAATTTGTAGCAGAATTTCAATCCAGCTTCATGGTCACACTGGAAAGGAATCACATCCAAAGACCTTGGTCTGTGTGACGGCTAAGAAATAGAGATGCCCTTAGTACACATCTTTAATCCCTCTGGCTATATTATAGACACATTTAGTTCACACCTTTAATCCCCAACAATGACATTTAATTGAGGGTAGACAAAGTGATGAATCAGAAAGATGTGACAGAATGAGTCAGAGATAGACAATGCCCAACTCCCAGGTAAAACAGACAGGAAAGAGAGGCTACTTAAGAGCAAGGCAGCAAGAGAGTTGAGTGGATTTCAGTTGAATACAATTGAGCTGAGTTCAGTGCAATATAGCCAAACTGAGCTCAGGAAGCTCCATTAAGTTCCTTTCTGTTCATGTAGTCACCGAGTCGTGGCAGTCCAATTCAAGGCGTTCAGAACAATTCAGCCAGAAGACAAAAGAAACCAATTTTAATCAGTCAACTTGGACTTGGAGAGGCATTTAAACCTTAACAGCTGCATTGAACAGCCAGAGTTCAGAAAGACCTAGTAAGTGTAAGATTATTTAGCAGTAAGTCTTAGAAGATGAAGCAATTTAGGCCTGGGTTAGCAGACAGAGTCTGAAATCTCAAGCCTTCAAGGTCTCGCTTGAGGAAGATTAGAGTTTTCAGAAGCTAGAAGCTTACATGAGTAGGCTTAGGGATAGAGAGAAAACACTCTGGACTCAGCACAATCCATGTGTTTGTTAAAGTTTGGGTTTGGCTCTCATCTTATCCCTTCATCTATGGAATTACAGAATTCCAGGAAAATCCAGTTCTGACTAGATGTAACATTCTGACTGAAATGATAGGTTTAGCCATTCTCCTTTTCTGCTTCACATGATTCCAAGTTTAGAGACAGTAGCATTTCTACTGTGCTGAAGTTTTAGCTATGTGAAAGAGTGTAACATTGATACTTTCAGTTATTGTATATTTTATGAAATATGATTTTTTTAAAAAGCTAGATACACAACTCTATTTCCATTGAAATTCCTTGCAGAGGTGCTATTTTCAAGAATAAAAAAAAAAAAAGACTCACATATTAAGTTCTTCAATAAATTCTCCATGAAACATTCAATAACACCAGGAGTTTCTCAAGTCATATCACTTTCTTAAAAATTACATCTCACCAATTGGTAGTAACATCATTTTTGGCTATTTTTGTAGCTTAATTTGTGTACAGATTTTTATATAAATACTGGAATAATTTTTGAATAGTTACTCCATTATCATAATAATTTTCTAGATAAAATTCAATTTTTATGAGTGTATACAGATATTCACAACAACCAAAGACAATTTAAGTTGTGAGGACTGTATAATTAGTAAATGGTAAAAATCTATTTTGAATGCCATATAAATAAATATATATGTTCTTTTATAAGATAGCCTACAAATAATATTGATTTGTTGTCATATAAAAATAAAAACCAATAAACATTTATCAATTTTATATGTGGTTAAGTTTATTCAAACGTAATCACTATTGGTTCTCAGTGAAATCCTAGTGGATGCCTGTGAAGCATACACATTTTATATAAATCACTTAGCAATGAGCAATGTCTGTTACAGCCAAACTCTCTTCCACCCTGAAATAATTCACTGAGTTATTCTAAAGCAACTAAATCACAGAGGACATATGACATTGTTTTAAAATATTAATTTCTACATTAATCAGATGCAAATGGGGAAATTTCTACTTCTGAAGCTAGCAAATTACTTACAAAAGGAGCAAGCTAAACTGAGGAGTCTGTCTTTATGACTCTAAATTCCACATCCAGAGATGAAGTTGGTCACACATGCAGGAGTCAGGTTTGTTTTAAAGTTGAAAAAGTTTAAGAAAATTATCTTTTTGATATTTGTAAAATTTTTTATTTAAAATAGATTATTTTCTCATACAATATATCCATACCACACCTTCCCATTCCTGTTCTTCTATTCCTTCCCCTCTCCCCCAGTGCAACACTCTCTTTCCATTTGCTTTTCAGATAAGAGCAGGACTCTACAAGGACAAAATAAGATACAATAGGAAACGTCTTATTTCTAGGAAACCAAAGTAACATTTTTAACACCCAATTGAAGTTCTACTCGCTCTTCTTTCTTCTTCTCCCTCCCAACTTCCCTCTACTCCTTCCACTCCATCACCTCAATTTCTCTTCAGAAAAGGACAGGCCTCCCATGTGTTGTTTACCAAATAAGACATATCAAGTGATAGTAAGACTAGCCACTTTATATCAGTGTAAAGCTGGACAGAACAACCCAGTTTGTAAAAAAGGTGTCCCCAAAATAGGTAAAGGAGCCAGAAACAGTCTTTGTTCAGACTGATAAGGGTCCCACAAGAGGGCCAAGCTGTAGAGCTGTAACATATATGCAGAGGGCCTAGGTCATTAGCTATGCAAGTTTCCTGGTTGCCAGTTCAGTCTTTGTAGACAACTATGAGTCCAGCTTAAGTAATTTTGTCAGGTTTCTTATGGTGTGCTTGACCACTCTGGTTTCTATAATCTACCCTCCCACTCTTTAGCAGGATCCCTGAACTCTATCTAATTTTGACTGTGAGTATCTTCATCATTTCTACCAGGTGTTGGATGAAGCCCCTAATGACAATTGGGCTAAGCACCAATCTGTGAGTATAGCAGAATATCATTAGTAATTATTTTATTGAACTTTAATATGCAGTGTCAGGATTGTATTTCATCTTTGTTATGGGTCTCAACCTTGACAATCTAACACTTTCTGTGCCACTTTGTCATCTTTACCATAGCACATCTTGTAGGCAAGGTAAACTGTATGTTGAAGCTTTTGTGTCTGGGTTGGTTTCCTGACCTTTCTGCTGGAAGTTTTGTCTGGTTACAGAAGATGGCTAGTTCTTGCTCTGTGTCTCCCATTACTAGGAGTCCTAATGAGGGTGACCCCCATAAATTCTTTGGATTTCCATTGCACTAGATTTTTGGCTCATCCCAGAGATGCCCTCTAGTTTGAGTTGTCTCTCCCAGTACCCCCTTTTTCTGTCCTTCACACACCTCATCCCTCTTGTTCCCAACCCCCAGCCAATGTTCAGGCCTGTCCATCAGTGATGTCTACTGTATTTCCCCTTTCCAGGGGGATTTTGGCATGCCCCCTTGACCTTTCCTTTTACTTAGCTTCTCTTGTTTTATGGATTGTAACATCATTATCATTTACTTTACAGATTATATCACTTATAAGTGAGTACATATCATATTTGTCACTTTGGGTTACCTCACTCAATATAATTTTTTTCTAGTTTCATCCATTTGCCTGCAAATTTAATGGGGCTACTTTGTTTAACAGCTAGACAATTCTTCATTGTGTGCATATGCCATGTTTTCTTTAGTAATTCTTCTATTGAGGGACATTTATATTGCTTCTAATTCCTTGCTACTATGAGGAGAGCTGCTATGGACATAGTTGAACAAGTATCATTTTGGTTGGATGGAGCTTCCTTTGTGTATATGGCCTGGAGTAGTATTGCTGGGTCTTGAGGTAAATGAATTCTCAGTTTTCTGAGAATCTTCTGAATTGATTTACAAAGTAGTTGTACAAGTTTACACTCTCCATCAATGGAGGATGTTTCTTTCGCTCCAAATCTTCACGATAATATTCTGTAACTTGTGTTATTGATCTTAGCCATTCTGTCATGTGTAATATGACAGACTTACATTTTATAGTATGCATTATGTAATATGTTCTGGCTTGCATTTTGCTGATGGTTAAGATTGTTGAACATTTCTTAAGTGCTTCTCTGCCATTAGAATATCAACTGTTGAGAGTTCTCTACTTAGATCTGTACTCCATTTTTAAAATTGGATTGATTGGTTTGTTGTTGTGTAGATTCTTGAGTTCTTTATATATTTTGGATATCAACCCTGTGTCACATGTGGGCTTGTAAAGATCTTTCCCCATCTGTAACCTAACATTTTAGCCTTTGTAGGCTGTCTCTCACCTTACAGAAGCTTTTGAGTTTTATGATATTTCATTTGTTAATTGATGATCTTAATGGCTGTGTTACTGGTGTTCTGCTTAGAAATCTGTCTCCGTGACATTGTGTTTAATTCCCCACTTTCTCTTCTATCAGGTACAGTGTAGCTGGCTTCATGTTGAAGTTTTTGATCAATTTCAGCTTCAGTTTTCCTCAGGGTTATATATATGGATCTATTTTCATTCTTCTACATGAAGACATCCTGTTAGACCAACACCATTTTTTAAAATACTTTTTCACTGTAAAATGTGGCTTAATTTTATCAAAAATTAGGTGTCCATAGGTGTGTGTTGTCTTCTGTTCAATTCCACTGATCTCCCTGTCTGATTGATTCTAACACCGTGGGGTTTTATTGCTAAGCTTATAGTAGAACTGGAAATCATTGACAGTGATACCTCTAGATATTCTTTTACTGTTCAGAATCATTTTAGCTATCCTGAGATTTTTGTTTTTCCATATGAAATTGAGTATTATAATCCTCAAATTATTCCACAAAAGAGAAACAGAAGGAACATTGTGAAAGTCATTCTCTGAAGCCACAATCACCCTGATACCAAAACAATGTCTCAAGGAATGCAAAAAATTACAGATCAATTTCCCTCATAAACATTGTTGTAAAAAATATTTAATAAAATACTTGTAAACACATTCCAAGAACACATCACAGAGATAATCCACCATGATCAAGTAGGCTTCATTCCAGAGATGCAGGAATCATATAACATACAAAAATCTATATAAATAGTTCACCATATAAACTAACTGAAACAAAATAACAAATGATCATCTCATTAGATGATGCAAATACCCTTTGACAAAAATCCAACATCACTTGATCATAAATCTTGGAGAGAATAGGCATACAGGAACATATGAAAACATAATAAAAGCAATTTACAGAAACAGAATATCCAACATCGGTTTAAATGGAGAGAAACTCAAAAGCAAATCTACTAAGATCAGGACAAAGACAAGGGTCTCCAAATCATTTCATATCTATTTAATATAGTACTTGAAGTTCTAGCTAAAGCAATAAGACAGCCAAAAAAAAAAAAATCAAAGGAATACAAATTGGAAAGGAAGAAGTCAAAGTATCACTATTGGCATATAATATTCTAGTGTTCAAAAGCAACCCTAAAATTTTTTACCAGGGAACTTCTACAGCTGATAAACACCTTCATTGTATTGTCTGAATACAAAATTATCCAAAAGAAATCAATAATCTTCCTATGTACAAAGAACAAACTGGCTGAGAAAAACATCAAAGAAACAACACCCTTCATAATAGCCACTAATGATGTAAAATATTTTGCGGTAACACTAACCAAGCAAGTGAAAAACCTACATGACAAGAATTTCATGTCTTTGAAAAAAGAAACTGAAGAAGACATCAGAAGATGGAAAAATCTCCCATGCTATTAGATCAGTGGGGGTAGCATAGTAAAATAGTCATCCTACCAAAAGCAATCTACAGATTCAATGTAATTCCCATCAAAATTTCAACACAGTTTTTTACCTACCATAAAGAAGCAGTATTCAGCTGCATTTGAAAAACAGGGTAACTTTTGAGTATTACATATTCTGCCATAGCTTCACATTAGAGACATGTTCATAATATCTAATGCCCCTGCCTGGTTTTAAATAGAGTGGTTTGCTCAGTTCAAATCTGAAATGCAATCAGTTTGGGGAAAATTCAGCCAATCTTCCTATGAGTCTCCATAGTACTTTGAACCTATAGACACTTCTATGATTTACCAGAAAAAGCAAGAATTATGGCTAACTGCACATGACTGTGAATTTCTTACAGCTTACTCTTATGATCTTTATCATGTTATCTTCTCCTTCTGAATCTTCAACTTAATATTGTTGGAAAGTCAAGTGTATTTTATATTAATGTATATAATGTTAATAGATATAATCTTTTGGAACAGCTTCTTAAGTAGTATTTTTATCAATCAGTATTTACTGTATTATAGTCTTTGTACCTACCCAATTCAATCATTTCTAGTTGTATATAACTGTAGATAGACAGACAAGTGATATTCAAACAGGGATAAATCCAATAAAACATATAACAATGAAAATTACAAACTTGAGAATATGTGTCCTATAAAAATGAAAAAAGTAAGTAAGAGACAATGCTAGAAAACCAGTTATAATATTTCAGACAACTCACCATAATTTCAGCTTTTCATAAAGCTACTAGATCCTGATGTCATGAGGTTTCTATAGTGATATATGTTAATATGAGTATGTTAGGCAGAGAGGCAGAGATATGAGTTAGATAACCATACATGATTTTTAAAAAAAATATTTATTTTATGTATATACTGTAGTTCTCTTCATACATAAAAAAAAAAAAAAATCAGATCCCATTACAAATCATTGTGAGCCACCATGTGGTTGCTGGGAATTGAACTCAGGATTTCTGGCTTAGCAGCCAATGCTCTTAACCACTGAGCCATCATTCCAGTCCATTAAAAATATTAGTATAAAATGCCCTTAGTCACATGGTTTTATCACCATTTAACAGCATTTAATTGGCATTCACATTTGAACTTTGATTACATTTGTGAAAAAATTATACTAAGTTTCCCTCTGGGTTAAAATCTCAGGTCTTTTTCCCCTCTACCCATCACGGTTGGTATACTTTTCACATTATTGTAAAGGTCAGCAGAAACCACGGAGTGAAGGGGAAATTAATGGATTTTGAATGAGGAAATAAAGAAAAAAGTGAACTTTACTCAGAATTCTATAGTGGCCCTTTGCAATAGAGTCTCAGGGAAGAAGCTGAAGGTGGAATTTGCAGAAGGACTTATGTAAATAAGGTAAAGTGCTTTTATGAAGTGGGTTTTAAAAACAACTTTTACTTCTGTCTACTTCAGTGTATTGAGATAATAGCTGTTCACTATCTCTTCCTCCCTCCCTCAGAATAGTCTTTCCTTCCTTCATTCATTAACACAAACCTACAGATCCCACTCACATGCATACACTATCCTTTTAGATTTGATGTATACATCGTATCTTGTAAATGACTATTTTGTTTGTATGGTTATGCTTTTCTTAATAAACATGGCAGATTTTTATTTATGAAAATTTTTTTTGGTAAAGTGTGTCCAAGTCCTATTTTGGGGTTTTGGTGATATCAATTAGAGAACTGAGATTTCCTTTATGATTGTATTGTTTGGATTTATCCACTCTGATTCTCTTACAATATTCTTATATAAATTTGTTGTAATTTGATTCTGTTTTCCCACAGTTTGTTTTTGTTTTTAATTTATGTATTTACATATTTTCTTACTTGTTTGTTTATTTATGGTGTTTATCAAAGTTCAAGCTATACTCACTATTGACTTTCTGTACTATATATTTTTTGGTTTTGTATCATAAAAACATTTAATATCTGTGTGTGTAGTGGGAGATATTTAAATCTCCAACCCAAATACAACTGGTCAATGAAAACACAACTCAGTAATTATGAATATATTCTGTAAGCCTAGATACCCCTCCACTACTCTGTTCCCCAGCTATGAGACCCTTATAATTTGAGGACTTTCCAGACCCTGCATCTGTTCTTCTATCTCCTGCTTCCCAGTCGTCCTCTCCTTCATCGTCTTCCTCCTCCATTGTCTTCCTCAAGTCTTCCCTCTGCTCTCTTCCACCAACCTTTATTTCTCCACCTCCCCTTCTTCTGCCCAATCACTAGCTCCAGCCTTTATTTTACAAATTAAGACGGGAAGAAGGTTCACTAGATTTCACCTGTGTAATGACTCACACCTCTTCTGCAGCCCTTCACAGGAAAGAGTAATCAGTAGCAAAATACAAGGCTCGGGCTATCCACAACATGTGTGTATGCGTGTGTGTGTAAACTTTTGAGTCTTGTTTCTCCTGACACTGTAGGAACCAAACTCAAATCTTTAGATGTGCACTGAAATCATGTTTACACTCGGAATCATTTTACTGGCCACCAGAAAATAAATGTGGTGACAAGTAGACCAGTTGAGCATGGTTGTGTCGTCCTTCAAATAATCACTAAATCTTCAGACTAATATAACTGCATCTGAATTGTACAATGGAATGAATGGCAGTGTATGGAGTTAGAAGCTGTAGCGGTAGTTATTAAAAAAGAGGCGTCCTAGCCAAGCAGTGGTGGCAGATGCCTTTAATCCCAGTACTTGGGAGGCAGAGGCAGGCGAATTTCTGAGTTCGAGGCCAGCCTGGTCTACAGAGTGAGTTCCAGGACAGCCAGGGCTACACAGAGAAACCCTGTCTCGAAAAACCAAAAAAAAAAAAAAAAAAAAAAAAAAAGAGTCGTCCTGCTTGGCTGTCGGCTCAACAGCCATGTTCCAGCAATAAATTCAACACCAGCTGGTGGTCTCAGTGGCGCCTGCCCGGTGTTGCTGCCTCTGCCGACTGCCAACTTCGGCCACCACAGTGCTAGGCCTGGCCCCATGTAATAACTGCCATCCTCATGGTTAGATATTACAATACCCAGTAACCCAGTAAAATCAAATCTCTTAGTGTTTACAGTTAACCAATCAGATTTATGTATCAACAAATACTCAAATCCCAAGATGCCCACATAATCATTTCAAAGCCAATTGAATAATGGTAAGATATCAACACAGAATAGACAATTTATCCCAATTATCCCAACCTTTCCATATCATCTCTGCATATGGATAATTAAAGCCACACTGGTTTTATGTCTGATTCCATATTCATTCTCTCACATTTCCCCTGTGTCTTCCTCTCTGCCACCCTTTGCCTTGTCCTATCACAGGCCTCCCGCTGCAAATAAATTGGACAGGGAAATTTCTGCCACAATAAGCTTTTGCTAAGTGTATGCTAATCCACATTTCAGATCAGGGCTCAGATGTTTTCCCTTATTGTTCAATATTAGTCTCAGTGTCTCAGTATATGTATGGCTACAACTTGCCATTTATGTTGTTTAAAAGGATAAGATCTTCCAATAAACATATAGGTACAGCTCAGACAAAATAACATTTTAAGAATGAGGCATGGGTGTTAATTTAACTCGCATTTGTATTTATTAATACAAAGGACACTGCAAGTATTTTGCCTATTTCAAAACTATCTTGCTTCAACATCTTTTATTGGTTTGAATTTCACCTATTTTACTTTGTTTTTTCCTCCATTATGCCTGCCTTTGTATAGTGTAAATGTTTTTTCCTTTTTTCTTCTCTTATATATTACATTTTAACCACAGTTTCTTCTCTTTCTGATCTTCCCAATCGCTCTCCCTAGCTCTACTATCCCCATGATTCAAGCTTCCTCCTTTTCCCTTTAACATAAAAGGAACAGGCTTCCTAGGGATGTCAAGTAAACATAACCTAACAAGTTACTGTAAGACTAGGCATAAACCGTCATATCAAGGTTGAATGACACAACCCAGTAGGAGGAGATGGGTCTCAAATATAAACTTTAAAAAACATAAATTCATAATACCTGAATGAAATAGTATAAATTTGTTAGTGATAGCTAATATTAAAACTTTTTAGATACCTTTAAGTATCAGAGACATTTACATTTCAAATCAGATCTTTATTCATCTTGCAGACAATCTCTCAATAAACACAATCTTTACACTCGGTATTAGGTGTAGCATTTCACTGATTTACTGTGAGTTAATAATATGTTTTGACAGACTCCCAAATCCTGTATCAAAAATTCTAACAATGGTTGAGAAATTAATATAATTTAATTTTCAACTTATAAGCATGTAACCTTACATGCTTATTTATTTGTTAATTAAATAATGTATTCATACTTTCAATCTTACTTTACTTGCATCCTCTACAATGGTTGAATAATGATTATGAACAAAATAAATTATTCACTCATAAAAAATTATAAATCTTAAATTCACACTATTATTATCTAAAATATCATGAGTTATACTGGACTTACATAATTAACTTTTCATCAATATTTGAAGAATTTTGAATAAATATCCTAATAAGTAAAAATTATAAACAAGACAAAATGTGGATATTATGTACTAAAATCCAACTAAGAAGAGTAATAATGGAAAAATAAAGAGTAGTATTAACCAGAAAATAAAATAAAAATATTACAAAGAAGGAGACATGTATGTGGATACTCCACAAACTGTTGTCTGCCCAGAGGCCATGGCCTACAGAGCTCAGCTTCACTCTGTGTGGGTAGAAGAAATACAAGAAGGAACTCAACATGGGTGTTCTTACAGTGAAACAATGCCATTTTTTCATTAATTTATGTATTTGTTCACTTTAAATCCTGAAATGAATTCCCCTCTCTTCCCAGTCTTCCTCCTCACACAGATCCTTTCTCCATCCCCTACTCTTTTCTACTCTAGGAAGGGAGAGAACCCTTATGTATTGCAACCCTCTTCTAGCTCTTCAAATCACTACAATTCTAGGCTCATACTCTTTTATCCAGGACAGACAAGGTGACACTGTTAGGAAAATGGGATCCACAGGCTGACAACAAATTCATGGACAACTCCTGCTCCAGTTGGAGGGGAACCTACAGGAAGACCAAGCTACACCTCTGCCAAACATATGCATGAGCCTAGATCCAATCTATTCTTTTTCTCTGGTTGGTGGTTCAGTCTCTAAGAGCCCTCAAAGTCCAGCTTACTTAACTGTCTGGTTTTTCCTGTAGAATTCCTGTCCTCTTCTGGTTCCTCAATCCTTCCCCCAACTCTTCCATAAGACTCTCTGAGCTCCATTTAATTTTTGGCTGAGGGTCTCTGCATCTATTTCCATTGGCTACCTAGTGGAGCCTCTAAGAAGACAGTTACACTCGGCATGTATCTGCAAGCAGTTAGAGTATCATTAATGTCAGGGATTGATTCTTGCTCATGAGATAGGTCTAATTTGGACCAGTTATTAATTGGGTATTCCATCCTTCTCTGCTTTGTCTATATCCCTGAGAATATTGTAGACAGGACAAATTTGGGGTCAAAGATTTTTGTGGGTGTGTTTCTATCCCTATCCCTCTACTGGGAGTCCTACCTGGCTACAGGGAGTGGCTACTTCAAAATCCATATTGCCCACTGCTGGAAGTCTCAGGTAGAATCACTCCATAGACAACCTGGGGCTTCTCCACCATCCCACCTACACCTCTGGTTCCCATTCTTTCTCCCCTGCTCTCTCTTCACCAGATGCCCTCACCCAGATCCCTCCCCATACACTGTCAACCCAGTTTCCTCCCTCCATACACCTCCGATATCTATTTTATTTCTTCTTCTGTGAAAGATCAACCATCTTACCTTGGGCCATCCTTGTTATCTGGGATCTCTGGGTCTGTGGATTATAGCACGGTTATCCTGTACTTTATGGTTAATATCAGTTTTATAAGTGAGTACGAACAATGCATTTACTTTTGTGTCTGAGTTACCTTGATATTTTCTAGTTCCAACCATTTGCCTGCAAAATTCATGATGTCTTTGTTTTTAATAGCTGAGTATTTTTCCCTTGTGTAAATGAATTCCATCTTTTATCTATTCTTCACTTGAGGGACATATGGATGTTTCCAATTTCTGGCTATTACGAATAAAGCTGCTATGAACATAGTTGAGCAAGTATCCTTGTGGGATTTGAAACATTTTTTTAGGTATATGTTCAGGAGTGGTATAGCTAGGGTCTTGAGTTAGAATGGTTCCCTTTAGAACAGTGTCCAAATAAATTTCCAAAGTGATTATACATGTTTGTTCTCCCACCAGCAATGTGGATGTGGTAGAATGTTCCTCTATCTCCATATCCTATGTGCTATCCCTCGAGATTTTGATCTTAGCTATTTTGATGTATGTAAGATGGAATCTCAGAGTTGTTTTGTTCTGAATTTCCCTAATGACTAAGAATATTGAACATTTCTTTTTTTAAATGTTATTTTTATAGTCAAGATTGTATCCCCCTCATGGTCCACCGTCTGACTGTTCCACATCCCATATCTCCTCCTTCATCTCTACAAGGATGTCCCCCAAACCCACCTCACTAGATCTCCCCAGTGCCTTTATTTTTATTTTCAGGTCTTGAACAGTTTTGTTCATTTCTTTCACTTGCTTGATTGTATTTTTCTATATTTCTTTTTAAAATCATTTATTTATTTATTTATTTATTATATATTTATTATCTATTTATTCATTTACACTCCAAATTTTATTCGCCTCCTGGTCTATTCTCTGGCTGTTGCACATCCTATACCTCCTCCCTGCACCCTGTCTGTGCGAGGATGTCCTTCTATATTTATTTATATTTATTTACTTACACTTTTAGTCCCTCTACTTCTTTAATTGTATTTTCCTGTATTTCTTTAAGGGATTTATTCATTTACTTCTTCAAAGGACTTTATCGTCATCATAACATTAGATTTAAGTAGATTGCTTGTGATTCTGATATGTTAGAATTCAGGGCTTGCTATATAAGTACCAAAATACAATCAAAATAGCTAAGATCAAAATCTCGAGGGATAGCACATAGGATATGGAGTTAGAGGAACATTCCTACATTGCTAGGGGGAGTATAAACTTGTACAATCACTTTGGAAATTTATGTGGTGGTTTCTCAGAAACCATTCTAAAGGGAACCATTCTAACTCAAGACACAGCTATACCACTCCTCAACATATACTCAAAAAATGTTTCACCATCCAGCAAGAATACTTGCTCAACTACCTTAATTGTTCTACAACAGAGAAGATAAGCATGCAGAAGGATAAAATGCTGATAAAAACTCAAGTCAGCCGGTGGTGCCAGCCTTAATCCAGCATTGACAGGCAGCGTATCTGAGTTCGAGCCATGGTCTACAGAGATCAGAGCGGCTACACAGAACTTTGAAAACAAAAAAAAAAAAAAACTCAGCAAAAATATATATAGATCAAGAAGCATTTAGTCATAATAATTAAACTAATATCTAGGTGTCCAAAATTTAATTTATATTTAAAATGACAATAGTAAGCTTTAATGTTCATAAACCAAACAATTAAAGATTCTTTAATGAAATATATATATGCCAACTTACTGTGCAATAAAACATTCTTCAGAAATAAGTAGAACCAGAATTTTTTTTTACCCAAAATGTCACACTAAAAGTAAAAGAATAAAGAGTACTCTTCAGGCAAAAGAAAATATCCCCGGCTAGAGATTCGTGGACATAGAAAGTAATACAGTGTTGTAAAGAGGTCAAATTCTAAGTATATCTATGTTAATATAAAATATATTCTGAGTTTAAAATAAATACTGAATAAAATTCCATTAGCACAGCATTGTGAAAACAAGAGAAGAGTAAATGAGTATAAATTCAAATTATATTAGATATCGATAATTTAAAGGTGTTAAATTAACATTTTACTAACTATTTAAAGAGTAGACTGACAATTTCATTTATCGATTTAGTACAAAACATAAAATAAAGAAACATAATTAAAATGAGATAAACAAAAAATAAACCATGGTCTCATATTAAGGCAATGCTTATAAAACTTTTATACATCAAATTAATTAAATATAAGTTGATTACGTATGTGCTAGAATCCAATCTTGCCAGTAGAATACACACATGAGTCAGGGCTATTAGAATTATAAATTAGAGCCCAACTTCTCAAACAATCAAAGATAATTCTTGTGGATTGCCCTGATGCTGTTTGTATTTTGATAACGAATTCTGCTTCCTCTGAAGGGGCTGCCCCTACAAGGAATGGGTCACATACTCAGGTGATTCCATGTGAACCTTCTCCCATTTAACCGGTCAATAAAGATGGTAGAAGCTAGTCCCTCGGTGAAAGAAAAGGTGGGATTTCTGGGTCCAGAAGGAAGAGGAGAGGAGAGGAATTCAGACCAGGCAGTGGAGCAGATAGGAAGTAGCAGACATGTAACTCCCAGGGACCAATAGTTTGTAGCCTCTGTAGGCAGCTGTGGTAACTAAAGAGGATGGGGCAAGATATAGCCCAGCCATTGAATTATCTGGCTAATTTTAAAATATAAAGGCTGCCTGCTGTTTTCCACACTGACAGGATGGTTGTTAGAGGCTTGGAGAAACTAGCCATGGGAGCTGGGTAAGATAGCTGTTGCTGACATTGGACAAAAAAGGAGGCAAGGCATTTTAAAATTACACTTACCCTGATAGTGCCAGTTGTTTAAAACTAGTACACAACTAAAATTACTGAAGATTTTGATGATGAGGTAGGTCAAAATTATAGAAGCCAGATATTAGAGCTGGTAAATTTATAAGGAAGAAGTAAAAGAGCTGCAGAAGGAGTATTTCATGGAGATATTGTTATTTTATTTCATGATTCCCCTAGGATCAAGCTGTATTTCCTTTTCATAAGGCAGAAAATGTATGAGAACTTTGTGAAATAAATTTAAGTCCTTGGTGTCTTATTTAATCGTGCACATAAAGAGCCTAATGGAATTTCATAGAAGTCAGTGCATTTTGAGAAAGCTTGGAAAAGTAGCTTATGTCACGCATCTAAATTCAGATTGGGGAACACAATATAATGGGAGAATAGTGTAATTCTGAGGCTCAAACTAAAACACAATAAAGGTTCTAAGACTGTGGGTTTTTGTCATTCAATATGATCCTCTATCCTGGTACATTCTGTTCTTCTACCCTACCCTACTGAGTACAAGTCTTATCAAAGACAGAAACAGTGTTCTTGAATAAGTGTGAAAATAAGAAATTTTTCACTGGATGGATGATGCTGTCCATTTTAGCTTAGAGAATGGATACCAGTAGGGATTTATTCTTTTATGAATTTTAATGAAACTGTTTAATAAACCATTCAGTCTATTACATGGAAATAGAGGGTATAAAAGAGAGAAAAATGTAGACAGTGGGTTTTTATAACAAGGAAAAGTTACAACCATTGCCACATCACACACAGTGAAAAATGTCAGCAGTATGAATTTTCTGTTTTCTTGAATACTCACTTCCTGTCTGACAAAGGCAAAACTTAGACAGGTGTACCATTTCTATTCACTTTAAACATTTCATCATATAATCCTTTTTCTCATTCATATATAACAGATATTAGTATACCTGATTTTATAGACTCTTATTTTCCACAATCTAGAAAATTCTGGTTTAAAGATATTGCCAAACCAAATTAATACTTATTTATTGAAATATCCATATGTGGTAGAAAGGGCCTTGGTGGTGTCCCGGAGGTTTTCCACATGGCAAGGTCCCACAAACAGGAGAAAGATCTGGAGTTCCAAAAGCTGGAGGCTTTGGAGACGGCAGGCCCCAATGACACGAGGAAGTCCTTGGTTCCTAAAAGGGTTTATTTTCATGGTGGATGGAGATGGATCTAGATTTACCCCCGTGAAACTCAGTGCAGACCTGAGGTAAATAGGGAGGGAGAAAGGGGGAGGTTCTGGGGGAAGAAGGTCTAATTGGCTCAGCTATCTGGCTTCATCTGCTTGTTGGGTCATGCGGAATATGGTCATGCTAGGTCCCTTTTTGTGAGCAGTCAATCGCCGCAGCAATAGTGTCAGGCCTTGTGACCTCCCCCTTGAGCTGGATCCCACTTTGGACCTGTGACTGGACCTTCTTTTCCTCAGGCTCCTCTCCATTTCCATCCCTGCAGTTCTTTCAGACAGGAACAACTATGGGTCAGAGTTTGACTGTAGGATGGCAACCACCTCCCTCACATGATGCCCTGTATTTCTGCTGGAAATGGGCTCTATAAGTTTCCTCCTCCTACTATGGGGCATTTCATTTAAGGTCCTTCCCTTTGAGTCATGAGAATCTCTCACCTCCCAGGTCTCTGATGTATTCTGGATGGTCCCCCAACCTAGGACCTCCCTGGGTTACCTGTTTCAATTCTTTCTGCTGGCCCTCAGGGCTTCAGTCCTTTTCCCTCACTCAATAACAGATCAGGTTCCCCTCTCTCCCTCACACCCCATCCACTTTCCCTCCCAGGTCCCTCCCTCCCTCCTTACTTGTGATTGCTTTCTTCTCTTACCATTTGTGCTTTTCCTCATTTGTTTATGTATTATTTGTTTTCAGGATGCACAATGTCACCACAATTGTATGCATTTCATATGACTACTTTTGGGAGTAAAAGTAATGAGTACATTCCTTCTCAGATGTGAGTCCCTGGAACAAGTCTCAGGTCATCAGGCTGAATGGCAAGAGCCATAATCTACTGTACCCTCTCTAAAATCTATACTGTGATACTTCCCATTCTATTTTTAAAACTATCTTTTTGATGCCACGTAACTAGATCAAACTTTGCACAATTTTGAGTCAGCAACTGTATAATCCTACCACATTTTGTAAATGGAGTAACTATGCATAAATGCATGTTTTTAAACGATTATATAAACTTCAAAGCAAGACATTATATTTTGTAAGATATGCTCATAAACAAATGTTAAACTATTAGCACAAATTGTGACAAATAAGAATATCTTTCATCAAAAGAAGTCCATTATGTGAATTATAAAAACACAAATTAGAGCAGTTACAGAACATTAAAGTAAGCTCTTCAATATCAGATCCAGGTCAAATAGGCAAATTATTGAACACAGTGTGGAGTAGAGATTGAATTTAATATGCTAAAATCCACTGAATTTTCTGATAATTATTAACATAACACAAGTATTGATATTTCAATAATGATTCTATACAATATTGTATAGTGACTATTTTCCTTACTTTATAATCAAGATAACAGCATAATTGATAATATGTCTTAATTGTATACATATATTTTGAAAACAAATTGTGAGCTTGCCATGTTCTATTAAAAAAGGGCATTTTGAATGGTCTGGATTAAATTTAAGGTTTCATTGTACAATTTGCACTTCTGAGATTTTGAGAATATCCTCAAGATGATATTTAAACTATGATTCTTGTCTTATTTTGTGAGTGAACTATTTCACTTCTTTATAATCATAATCAGATAATACATATGGAATTAAATATTCTTATTGTATAAGGATACTTTACAAATGTCTTGTACATTTAAAAGCTGGTGCTTATAAATTGGTTGATTCAAATATAACTTTTTCCAAATAAAAATTAAGGAAGTCATGGATGATATTTTGTGCTTGTGTCTATTCTAACTGATATGTGATGATATCTCATTATGGTTTTCAGTATCTTGCGCTTGCTGACTGACAAGGCAAGCATAGCTTCAAAAATCTGTTGGTCTATTACATATATCCTTTTGAAGTAAGTGTGCTCTGTGTGTTATTTCTTTTACTTGTCTTAGTGCTAAATATGATCATAGGGTTTCATGTATGTTAGTAAGCACTGTATCAGTTATCTATATTCCAGGTTTGTTTTGTTTTTTATCTTTTATTTTGAAACATGATCTTATTAGTTGCCTATGTTTACCTTGAACTTGAGATCTTCCGGACTCAGTCCTCTACGGAGCTGGGATTATAATCTTGCATTACTAGACCAAGTTCTTATTATTATTTGGTAGTCTATTGTATATTTTAAATACCAATCCTTTATCAAATGTATGGTGTAAAAATGTTTTTCCATTTCAATATATTGTTTAATCTGGGAATAGCTTGTACTAATTACAGATGACAGAAGCCACAATAAATAAGACTTTGTGTATGTAAGAGAGTTACATTTCTCTCTTTTTAATGATGATTTCTTTCACTTTTATGCCACTTCATGTTGGTGTAATCCAAATTGTTTTTTTTTTTTTCTTTATTGCATGTTCTTTTGAGGATATTTCACAATACAAAACATAGCTTTGGAGCTCAAACTCACAGAAGAAGTCTTTCATGCTGTCACATAGTGGTTTGAGACTTCCAACTCTTAGATTCTAATATCCAGTTCATTTATTACAGCTATTATTAAAAACAATGAAAAGATATTGTGTGCTGTTGAACATGTAGAGAAAGGGAACACTGGCATATTCCTGTCTGGTTTATAAATGTAGAAAGGACAATAGTGATTTCTCAGAGAATTCAGAACTGAACAAGCACAAGATTCACTAATTTCTGATATTAGCCATCTTTCTGATGGAAACCATATTCATATCTCAGAGGTAAATGTGAACTATCATGCTCAGAGAGGCAACTATAACAATAAGTAGATATGAAACCAACTTAGACATTCATCAATGACTGAATGAAAACAAATATTGGTATGGTTGTGTGTGTGTTCTGTGTGTGTGGGTGTGGGTGTGTGGGTGTGTATGTGTGTAGTTGTATATAGCAAGTGCATTGTGATAAATTAGGTAAACTTTAGAGACAGTTTGGAAAATGAAATAAGTAGCCTCAAAAGACAAAATAT
Organism: Mastomys natalensis; assembly: GCA_021653895.1. Lineage (NCBI taxonomy): Eukaryota > Metazoa > Chordata > Mammalia > Rodentia > Muridae > Mastomys > Mastomys natalensis. Next base: position 137,628 of record JAJTUV010002275.1, on the reverse strand, counting down.
AGCTTTACATCAATGTAGATCCAGATATTAATACCCCTAGTGATAAAATAGTATGATGGTCACTACAGCTTGGAATGAGGTAATTGCCATTATGTTCTTCAGTGCATACAAAATCTTTGGTTACAACAGAAGACTTAGTTCAAGAAAAATATTATATGTAGTGATAAGAATGGTTAATAATAACACTGCATATTTGAACATTACCAACATTAATTTCTTTCATCTTACAAATCAAACTGTAAATCTGCCAGACAATTTATGTGTTGATGTATTTATTTGATTATTCTATTGTGCTGACATATATTGAACATCATATGGTAAATCATAGAAATTGTAATACAATTCAAAGTTACATTTTGACCAATAATATGTAACAAATAGAGCTGTGGTCACTTAGGATGGCATAAGTAATATCATAGCTAATGTAGTTTGTAGAAGTGACTGGTACTTATAATTTGCTTAATGGTACATTTCATGAACGGTATTCTCATCATTAAGAAATATATGAAAATATAAATTATTTTATATAATATTTAAAGTAAAATTTACTGCTAATACAGGTCCTCATTTTGTTTCATGGTAAAATAATTTTGGATATTGTTATTTACTGAATGGGTAAATTGTAATCATTTGACTATCACATCTATATACTAAAGGTATCAAGAATCTTGAGTGAAATATCATTCCCTTATATTTGGATACAAGCGAATGTCTTGGTGAACCTAAGTATAACGATCACAGAAGATCTAATGCTTCACTAAGCCTTAATATAATATATGCAGCACATTGGACTGTGATATTTTTAAATTGCTTTAAAATGCAAATTATTTTTTTTAGTTCTTGATGTATTTCTCTCAGATCTTGAGTATCTGGTCAATGCAATATTCTGTTCAAAGTAAGAGGCTTTCAAAACCCAGCACTATCTTTCTGACAAGAAAGATAACCTTTCTATCCTCTTAAACAGTTATTCACAATTATTTGATATCATTTATCTGCTTTCCACAGTGTTCCGACAGCTCTGGCATTTTGCCATGTTCACTACACTTTTCTCTAAGATGATATGTTAGGAGAAAACTTAGAGTCGACTTCCTCTAGCTCTGATTCTTAATGGATACTGAAAACTATTACATCCAATGAAATATGTCAGAAAGACTTTGAATTACATTTTAATGATATACTTACACTGACAGAATGAAGGACTCCAAAAGATGAACATTATAATATTTAAAATTAAATAAATATATGTTACTTTGTTATAATGCTATTATAATTTATCAATACAAATATGTTTAGAAATAAAATTAATACACTTTTTATATAAATTCAAAAATGTCAATAAAAGCTAAATTATAGTGAGGTAAACTTACTTGTTACATTTACATGTATTTTATAGGCTATTTAAAATTAAACTCAAAGGTCTACATTTATTTATATTCATATGCATATAATAGTGTGAAAATCTATTTCAATGTATAAAAATGCATTTAAACATTTTATTTGACTTGTACATTGTTTGTAAAAAATGTCTATAATTTCTTCTCCCCAATTAACTTAATAATATGTCTGATTTTCATTTTGTAGTTTATAGAGTTAGTAATTTTTAAAATTAATCTCATAAAATCTTAAGTTATCTCGTTTGCTTATAAAAGAAATTCCTTTCCTAAACCCTTCATTCTGGATCTCTCAGGCGAGAGGCGCCCACATACATGGAGCTTGCCTTTAATTCTGTTAATAATATAACCAGAGCTATTGTAAGAGAAATATGATTAGAAAAGTAAGACTTTGGGAAAGTTACTATAGACTGCAATCTAATATGGAGCCTCTATTATTTTTTATTTTACTTTTTATTAATCATTCCATTCGGTTACATCTCAAATAATATCCCACTTCTCGGTTACCTCTCCATCAATCTCCCATTCCACATTAGCCCTTCCCCCTACCCTTTGCCTGTATGAGGGTGCTCCCCTACCCATCCACAATCTTCCATCCCATTGCTCCAGCATCTCCCTAGGCTGGGCCATCAACTTCCCTGGGACCAAGGACCTCCCCTCCTATTGATGTCAGACAAGTCCATCCTCTGCTACATATATATCTGGAGTCATGGATCCATCCCTGTACACTGCTTGGTTGGTGGTCAAGTTTATGGAAGAACTGGGTGGTCAGGCCAACTTATGTTGTTCTTCCATTGGGGTTGCAATCCCACACTGTTTGTCCAGATATGGCAGTCCCAGGTTAGCCCCTCCTTCAGTCTCTGTTCCGTTTTTTGTCCCTGTTCTTCCTTTGGACAGGAACAATTCTCTAATATCTATTATTAAAACAAGGTAAACATACTATACCTCTCCAAAACCTCACAGACTACCACAAAACAAAAGATTGTGAAAAATATTAGAGCCAGTTATGTAGACAAGAATTAAACAGTGTCTTGTAAATGTATCAGGACCATCTACTCATAAACTCAGAGCTGCTGTGATTGGTTGTTAAAAAAAAAAAGTTTCACCAAATCAAATTAAACAATATTCAAGTACGGCTCATGGATGAGCTCACAAGACCCTAGCCCTGACTGAGGGGGCATTGACACTTGATGGCTTCAGAGGATGTGGCTTACACTGTTTAAAAAGTTTCACTGCTGCAAGGTCAACATCAGTCCTGTAGATGAACCTGATTCTAAGGGTATATGATCAGCACAAATTGGACTCCATGAATTATTACAAAGAAAGATCAGAACGTGGAGCAGATTGTAGGGGTAAAACATGTTTCTCATAAGAGCTGGAGGAGGAGTATCCTATTAATATAATCAAACTCATTGTATGAAATTCTAAAAGAAGTAGTAATGTATTATATTAAAAGATACTAACAGAAAATCTGCAATACGCACATAATATAATAAATACCTCAATATATTTTAAGACAAATTATAGTCTGTTCAATGTGCTAATTAGTCACCTGAAACACCATGACTTTGGTAGCTTCATCTCTTGCAATGTGGTCCTTAGATGCAGATCAGAAGTTGACATTTTCAAAAAGTCTGAATTAGCTGCTTTACATTTTATTGTTGGTAGTTCGTAAATATTTAAAACACAGTAATTAGGCTTACTATTCTCAAACATTAAAATATCTTCAAAGAAATATTCTTTACCTTTTTGCCCTCACAGGTTCATATTAATGTTCACTTAGACTACATCCTAGCCTTGGGTCCTAGACTTAACACCTAGATAAGCTTTTACAGAGTGCATACATTTGAAAAACTGTTTTACTCATGGATATAGACATATATATGCATATAATTAGAAGAATAAAGTAATTATGGGAGGGAGAATTTCAATACTATTGTGATTTTATGGAACAAGTCTCTGATATGTGATTCACCATTGGCTAAAGCTTGCATACTATCACTACTCACGTACCCATACGTACACAAATATTTATTTATTTGCTAATATGTGTATATATATTTCTGTCTGTCTCTCTGTCTATGTCTTTCTCTGTCTCTGTCTCTCTCTCTCTCTCTCTCTCTCTCTCTCTGTCTCTCTGTCTCTCTCTCTTTCTTGCTCAGTGTGTGTGTGTGTGTGGTGTGTGTGGGGTATATACATGGTGTATGTTTTAATTCAAGGTAAATATGCAAGGAAAAACTCCAAAATGGCATCTGTTCCCCATGGACACAGCTGAAAATCTTGAATAACTGCAAGATGTGTAGAAAATTATTCATTTTTCCTTGATCAGTGCCCTTCATCTTTTGGAATACAAGATACTTGTAAGCCAATTGATTGATTTTGAAGCATGTAAGTATGATAAAATGTATAAAAGCATTGTATTATTTATAGTGTTCAGTTTCTTTTTTTTTTTGTATTTGAAGAGCACTTTTTTTTTTTATTTACATCACATCGTAATTTGCTTATTTACACAGTGGTTATAAACACAAAAAGGCAGGAATGTGGGGAAGGGAATGGCACCGGAGCATAGGTGTTCAGGGGCAAACTCATAAATATTAATAACATCTAACTTTTATACCTATGAGGTAAAAACTAAAATTGTAATGAATATATAATATTCATATAACTTCTACTAAAATTTAAATATAATGAATAATTATACAATATCTATGTAACTTCTATGAAATCTATGTGGTGGTTTTCCATATAATTTCTATAAAATTTATGTGGTGATTATGTGATTAAACTATTACAAAAGCCATATTAAATTTCAATACATATATATATATTATATATATATATATATATTACAATATATATATATTGTGTTTATATATATATATACATATACATATATAGTGTGTGTATATATATACTACAATATATAATATATATATGTGTATATATCCTCGGAATATATATATATATATATAATATCCTCAGAATGTCAAAGGAAATATTTTCATTAACAAATTTTATTATCTAAGTTAGAGTAGATTCAAATAACAGTATAAAATTAATTATGTTTAGTACAAGCATATATAAATAAAAATAAACATAAATGAAAATAAACAGATAAAGCAACTTGGTTAAGTTTTTTGTTTAAAATTTCTTTTTGAGAAATTTTGTCTGGTTCCCTAAGTAAACAATGCTAGTCTGACAGTTTCCTATGCTTCTTTCTCATGCCTTTCATATTATATAGCACCATTCAGTTGCTCTTACTAACAAGATTGACAAGATTATAGTTCCAGATTTGTTGGAAGTTAAGGTGTAAGATAGATGGAGTAGAGAAATCTACTCATTCTATTATCTTACTACATTATTTTGTATAGGTTGAAGTCATTCCATTTCCCAAGAGACCAGCCCCTTTTATGGATAGTGATCTAACAAGGTACAGAATTACCTGATATGGTAGACTTCCTGCTTCAGGAGTACAGGTGTATTTTATAGAGTGTTATTCTCTTATTGTTGTTTTTTTTTTTTTTTTTTCGAGACAGGGTTTCTCTGTGTAGCCGGGCTGTGCTGGACTCATCTGTAGACAGTGGCCTCGAACTCAGAATCCCCTGCCTCTGCCTCCAAGTGCTGGATTAAGCTCCCACACGCCAGCTCTTTATTGTTTAAATAATAAGTAATTTTTAACATGATTTCATTTTAATATCTGAGGGCTTAGTTTCAGAGATGATAGCTAACATTTTACATATTTATAAGTACGTGTGTGTGCATGCAAATACATTATAGAGATTGGATAAACTTTATTGTCCCTAGATACAAGATTTCTGAGGTGCTTATTTTTCCTCTATTGTCCTACATTCATGATAGATTTTCAGCTCCAGTTATATGTGTAGCAGAGAAGTGCCTTATCCAGCATCAATGGGAGGAGAGGGCAGGAGAGAGCCTTGGTCCTGTGGAGGAATAATACCCCAGCCTAAGAGGATGTTAGAGTGGTGAGGCAGGAGTGGGTGGGTAGGTGGGGAAGCAACCTCTAAGAAGTGAAGGGGAACTAGATGGGATAGGGGTTTTCAGAGGGGAGACTGCGAAAAAGAACAACATTTGAAATGTTTGAATTTCCAGCACACACGCAAAACAACAGCTTTGTCAGAACATGTCTATCACACACGCACTGGGAGGTGGAGACAAGCAGATAACAGGAGATCACTGGCCAGCTTGTTTAGCTGAAACAGAGCTTCCAACTCTAAAGGACTTTTTCTTGGGGCAATATGGATGAAAGGTTTGAAGGAGCACACTCTGTCTTATGTCTCATTTGCCTGGAAGCACACATATACATCAACTAGACAACATACACATATACACACAGACAGACAAACACTAAATTTTTTTATGAATTTCATCATAATCACAAAGGAAAAGTTACTTTTTTTTGTAATTCTTTTAATTCTTTTTTTTTATTGGAAATTTTTTATTGGAAAATTTTTTATTACATTTCAGATGTTCTCTCCTTACCCCATTTCCCCCCCTCCCTCCCAGGAACTCACTATCCCTTCCCCCCTCCTCCTGCCTCCACGTTGGTGTACCCCCTTCCACCTTCCCACCCTCGAGTATCCCCCCGCACGACGTCCAGCCTTCATGGGACCAAGGATCTCTTCTCCCACTTATATATAGCTCCCTTGCATAGAGAGCTGGAGCCATGGGTCCCTCCCTAAGCGCTCCCAGGCTAGTGGTTTAGACCCTAGGGGCTCTGGTTGGTTGGGATTGTTGCTTTCCTCATGGTGTCTCGAATCCTCTCAACTCCTTCAGCCTTCACTCTATCTTCTCCATTGGGAACCCCATGATCAGTTTAATGGTTAGCTGTGAGCATCTGCCTCTGAGTATGTCAGACTCTTGTAGACCTCTAAGGAGACAGCTATATCAGGCTCCTGTCAGCGTGTACATCCTGACATCCACTTCAACCTCTACCTTTGGTGACTGCACATAGGATGGATATCCAGGTGGAATAGTCTGTAGACGGTCCCTCCTTCAGTTTTGGTCCTGCACTGTGTCTCCATATTTGCACCCTTGAGTATTTTGTTACTCCTTCTAAGAAGGACTGAAGGCTCCCCTAAAAGAGAAATTCTGAAATTTATTTGGAACAACAAAAAACCCAGGATAGCGGAAACCATTCTCAACAATAAAAGAACTTCTGGAGGAATCGCCATCCCTGACCTCAAGCTTTACTACAGAGCAGTAGTGATAAAAACGGCCTGGTATTGCTACAGAGACAGGCAGGAAGATCAGTGGAATAGAGTTGAAGACCAAGAAATGAACCCACACACCTATGGTCAGCTGATCTTTGACAAAGGAGCTAAAAACCATCCAGTGGAACAAGGACAGCATTTTCAACAAATGGTGCTGGTTCAACTGGAGGACAGCATGCAGAAAAATGCAAATCGATCCATTCCTATCTCGTACAAAGCTCAAGTTCAGGTGGATAAAGGACCTTCACATAAAACCAGACACACTGATACTAATAGAAGAGAAAGTGGGGAAGACCCTCGAATACCTAGGCACAAGGGGAAAGTTCCTGAACAGAACACCAATGGCCTATGCTCTAAGATCAAGGATTGACAAATGGGACCTCATAAAATTGCAAAGTTTCTGTAAGGCAAAGAACACTGTCAATAGGACAAAACGGCAACCAACAGATTGGGAAAAGATCTTTACCAATCCCACATCCAATAGAGGACTAATATCCAATATATACAAAGAACTCAAGAAATTAGACTCTAGGCAACCAAATAACCCTATTAAAAAATGGAGTAAGGAGCTAAACAAAGAATTCTCAACTGAGGAAATGCGAATGGCCGAGAAGCACCTAAAGAAATGTTCAGCATCTTTGGTCATCAGGGAAATGCAAATCAAAACAACCCTGAGATTCCACTTCACACCAGTCAGAATGGCTAAAATAAAAAACTCAGGTGATAGCAGATGCTGGCACGGATGTGGAGAAAGAGGAACACTCCTCCATTGTTGGTGGGATTGCAAGATAGTGCAACCACTATGGAAATCAGTCTGGCGGTTCCTCAGAAAATTGGACATATCACTACCTGAGGACCCAGCTATACCACTCCTGGGTATATATCCAGAAGATGCTCTAACACATAACAAGGACATATGCTCCACTATGTTCATAGCAGCATTATTTATAATAGCCAGAAACTGGAAAGAACCCAGATGCCCTTCAACAGAGGAATGGATACAAAAAACTGTGGTATATTTATACAATGGAATATTACTCAGCTATTAAAAACAATGAATTTGATAAATTCTTATATAAATGGATGGAACTAGAAAATATCATCCTGAGTGAAGTAACCCAATCACAAAAGAACATACATGGTATTCACTCACTGATTATTGAATTTTAGCCCAGAAGCCTGAAATACCCAAGATTCAACTCACAGACCACATAAAGCTCATGAAAAGTTACTTTTATTATCATTATTTGATCACCAGAGTTCTGTTGCTAACAATTTACTCTCCATGATTTTAAAACCCCACTACTTATTATGTAATTGAACAGGAAATCTTGTTTCTCATGTGACTTTTATATGTGTCCATGGACAACATTTCAATGTTTTAGCATAGCATAGCCCTGCTTGAGTCACTGTCATTTTTTGGCTCATGCAGGCTCTCTCGTGTGTCTTGCAAATCCTGGAAGTTGCTTTCCAAATGAACACCATTGATGATACTTCATGATCTAGAATTTGGCAGTGAAATTGGTCTGTGATAGATGCAGCATGCTTGCATTAATGCATTAACAGATTGCATTAGCAGGGTTTTTAACACTATGTGTACCTCATCAGTTATAATTATTGAGATCCATTTTATACACTATTTGACATCTAAAATCATATGTGTCATTAATGTAATATAGAATTGTTTATTGCTTTAGGTTTGTCTCCTATTTCCTACAGTCCTCTTCTAAATGATGTGAATTCTGAGATCATGAATATTACTGTCACTGTTTTATGCATATATACAATATATGTTTGGTATGTGTATGTGAACATCTAAATTATAGGCATGAACAAAGTAGCATGTTTCTTTACTCCTTCACTATAAAATAGTTAAGCAATTTTCATCTAAATGATGCATGAGATTGTTCATGATATACCCTGCTGTTTTTCTACTTTTGAAATTGATATCTCTTCCAATTTTTACCTTGAAATTTATGCGAACATCCTGCAATGTGTCACTAAGTTTTTCCTTCATGGTGGGAGAAGTTTACTAAGACAGATGTTATAAAAGAACTTAATTTTAAAAGGTATTCTCAGGCTGGGGAGAAGCTTCGTCTTATATTGCTTGTCCAGTATGCATTGGTCCTGATTTTAAGCCTTAGAAATTGAAAAAGTTCCCAAAAAATATTTTCAATTATTGATATTTTTATAAATTTAAAGAGCTATTGATGTATGAAAAATACTTTTAAAATGTTTTATATTGGATAACAATTTTGTCATGCTCTAAAATATTGTAGCAACATACTTAAAATTACATGTTTGTTTATATATATTTGAAATCTTATAGAGCACATACTCTAGTGGAATTATAAAAATAGATATAATAAAATTAATCATCTAAATTCAGATTTGATGTAATAGTAAAAACCAATTTATTGTCTCTTTCATAAAATAGAATGAAGGAATTCTAAATACGGTTTTTACTGTTCCAAATTTCATAGAAATAACTTTGAAAGCTAACAGGGTCAGTCAAATAAGGAATAGTAGATTTTGAAAGTTAATATCTGTTTTGTGGAAAACTTGAGGCCACATAGTACACAAGCACAGACAGCACATAAACCCAGTACAATATATTTGGAGACATGCATGCATGCACACACACTTGCACACACACACACACACACACACACACACACTAGGTCAAAGCAATGAATCAGTGACTTCAATTTCAGCTATGGCACACATTTGCACATCTTTCTATTCTATACATGAAGAGATACAAATTACATTTTGAAACAATACTATTATTTATTTTGTGAACCCAATTCAATGTTTTCTCTTGGTTATTAAGCATTATTCATAGGCAAATGGATGGTTTGAGAAAAGCTGGCAAGTAATGAAGATGTGTTAAATCTTGGTGAACAATTGCTTATGTTTCTAAGTTAAAATATAATAAATATATTTGTGTATAATTTGTTCATTTGTGGTTTAAAGGAGGAAAGGAAAGTATTTTAATTGAGATGGTCAAACAAATCAAACAGGAATAACTAACATGGTTGTGTGAATAGTCCCACCTTAGAGAGCTCTGATGTCTGTCTCTCTGTCTTCCAGAATATTAATTGCTCATAAATGTTCATGGGTGTATGTGTCACATTAATGGGCTGGCTTAAATCCACACAAGTTACTGATTATTCAACTGCCAGTAATTACACTGCAGGCTTTTCCTTCTGTACTTCTGCGTACTATGTAAACTAGGCAATTTGGTGCCTCATCACTGATTTAGAATTCAGCTTTGAATATAAGAGGGATAGTTGCTATGATAATTATAATTCAACATTCACTTATTTTCTAAAACAAGAAGTGTGAGTGATATATTGGAATATTTAAATGCAGCCAGTGATATGCATGAATATTTATTGGTTTCCCTGTTTGTATAAAATTGTCCAAAATTTGTATTCTTATTCATCGAAGAGTGTTTGTTTAATTCTTATGTTTAAAGGGTACATGCAAAACTTCCATTGTTTCACATTCTGTATATGAAAAACCTGTACTTTTAATTAGGATATTTGTTACAATGTGTTTTCATCCTATATATAACAAAATTTTTTTGAAAACTATTCTCATTTCTTAAATGTATATGTATCACTTCGTCTTTTTTACAAAAGTAGCTTTGGTATGAATAAAGTTAGTGTATTGCTATTAAAACCTCTTAATGTGTTATTGCTATATAAGTTTAAGTTATGAGTGGCTAGGCACACCTGTGGCATTTTAAAACAGTTGCCATTGACTAGGCATAGATTATCCTAGCTTTTTTTGTCTGCTTGTTTAATGTTTTATGGAGGAATATGGTTTTCATTGTTTTATTTTTATATTTTTGTTTCTGTCTTATAAATTTATATATTGAAGTTTTTCATTTTACCCACAGTCTCCTTCTTATTTATCTCTACTGAATCCTCGCTCCCTAATTCTTCTACCCTTTTCCTATTTTTATGTGTGTGACCACTATGATTGATTCGACTTTCTTGATAGATAGAATGGGTAGAAGTTTATGCATTACAGCAAGGGCAACTTACATATTATACAGAAGGGTGCTCAATTTAAAAAAAAAATTGAACATTTCATTCATGTGTACAATGTACTTTCTTCAAAATCACCACTCACTATGTATCTCCAAATATCAGAGCTGAATTACTACCTGAGAAGCTGTGGGGCTTTGATGGTTCTGTGGAAAGAAAGTCATTTTCTTTGGGGTGGGGGTACCTCACATGTTCTTCATGTCTCAGTGGACAAGCCCAATTGAATGGCATACCTTGGATTCAGAGAGCTAAAAATGTTTTAATTGATAGCTAAAATTATTATGCATTTTAAGTCACTCTTCAGAAAATCGAATTTTAAGAACACATAAACATAACACCAAGGTAGAAAATAATATCTGATGATCTCGAGTTATAAGAATCATTACTAACATAATCGCATGAGACCATTATTTTAGAGGCTTGTGAAAGTGGGCATTCCTTCTGTATACCTCAGAATACTGGGAGCTCCTAATATATTATTCAGGAATGTATTTGTTGTTGTTAATTTGTCTTTTTTTTTTTTTTTTTTTTGTCTCTTTAGATTTGGATACACTTCTGTACTTTCTGGCAAAAGCTAAAGAATCGTGGTACCATGATTACATGTAACATTCAATTAGAAGTAAAGGTATGTCATCAAGGAAATTGTCTAATTTGGGTTCCTATATTTTCCTTTTATGTAAATAACTGGTATTTTACTTAATTAGTTTAACAAATAAGCTATGAGATTTATGTGACATTTTGATCTAGATTACACAAGCTCTAACCTACTTAGCAAAGAATTTTTAGTGAAGATTATTCTCATAGCTGTCATGTGAATCCAGGTACTGTATAAGAAGTATCTTTTAAAAGTTCTAATATTTTCTCCAGTATTTATTAATTATTTAAGCATGTATAACAATTGAATATTACTTGTTTGAAATAAATGCAATCAAAAGTGATTTTTATTTCGATCAAACAAGGTGTAAGAAGTTTTATGTACTTATGATAAGATATGAATTTTATAATGGTTGACAGAAAGACTAATAGCTTATGTTTCTTAACATATGTGAGGACACAGCAGGAGATTCCATCTTAGCAAGTCTGTTCTTCAATACCACACTATCTCTGCTGAAAACTTAAACTAGGACTTCTTATCAGTTAGAAATATAAGAATAATTTTTGTAGTTATATATATGTGGTATTTTGTATTTTTATGATATCAAGAACATCCCAATTGATTCTCTTAAATCACACATGTAGTATAGTTTCATATAACCTCAGCACTGTGATATTTGTAGTCAAGTAATGTTGTATAGAGCCTATTGTGAATAGAGATGCAACTTAAAAGCACCCCAGTGCTCAGGTCCTCAGTGACAATTTATATCTAATTTCCTAGCTCTACGTCACTCAATTTAGCTAATCTACTTCTTGTTGAACTTATTATCTGCTACAACTAATTCAAAAAAGACAGAATGGTCAGTTCATTGTTGCTCAATTAAAGATACAATTAAAAAGACAACTAAATGATTACTATTGATGTTTGCAACCATATTTAGGAGTCAGATGGCACAAATTTTTGTCGTACATACAGAATTCCATTATCTACTCTGACTTTCCTACTGAGAAAATGTTAATTACTATGTAATCAATATCTAATAATCTCAATAAATTATATGACTATTTTATCCAGTGTGATTATCTGATTTGTGGCTACAAGTACTTTAGCAACTGACTTGAGAAAATCTGAATATTGGTATGTGCATTTCTAGACAGATTAAAATTGCTCCTTTAATGAGTTGCAATTTGCACTGAAATATATTAATAAGCTATGAATTCTTTATTTTTGTCGAAAAATCTGTTATCATATCTATATATATTTTATTCGATATTTTATTTATTTACATTTCAGATGTTATCCCCTTTCCCCTCCCCCCTATCAACCCTGTATCCCATCCCTCCTCCTCCTTTTTGCTTTTATATCATTTAAATTACATGCAAGTATTGGGGTCAGTTCTAGGTTGAGGAACTAGCAGTTCGATCGATGCAAATAGTCAAGAAAAAAGGAAGACAATAAACCCAGATAGTCTAACAATAAGCAGAACAATAAACAGACTTCCCAATCACTCTCATGATCACTATTTCTAAGGGCTTATAGGATGATCAAAATATCTGAGCCTACTTCCCTGTCCTAGTCCAAAGTCATTTTCATGTCTGAAGTTTACTTCCTACTGGGAGCAAATAAAGAGACAAAGTGTGGAGCAGAGTTTGGAGGCGGGACTGTCTGGAAATGACCCCACTGGGGATCCATTCCATGTGCAGTCACTAAATGCAGACACTGATGTGGATGCCAGGAAGTGCATGCTGACAGGAGCCTGAAATACCTGTCTCCTGAGAGGCTCTCCAAGTGCCTAATATAAACAGAAACAGATGCTTGCAGCTAACCATTGAACTGATCACAGGATCCCCAATGGAGGAGTTAGAAAGAAGATTGAAGGAGTTGAAGGGGCTGGCAGCCACATGGGGAGAGTGACAATACCAATAACCAGAGGTCTCAGGGTCTAACACAAAGGGAACACAAAGGGAGGACCCATGGCTCCACCTGTATAGATAGTTGAAGATGGGTTGTCAGGCATCAGTGGGAGAGGAGGGCCTTGGTTCCTGGAAGGCTGGATGCCCTAGTGTTGGGGTATATTATAAGTCCTCATATATCTCAGGAGATGTATCATTTCATCAATATAGTACCAAAATCTCTGCTTCACCTTGGTCTGTAAGAGGAATGAATCAATATGATTCATGTGTATTCACCTCTACAGATTCCTATACTATATTTGAATTCTGTTACTCTTAATAAACAAAGAACTCACTTCCTTTTTGCTAGCACTGAGAACACTTCCTTCATTGCAAAAGGCATGTAGTAAGAGCCTACTAACTACAGTATATTACATATCTGTTAGAGTACAATTAGTAAGTTGCATCCTTTGTGTTTTAAATCCAAGACTTCTTCAGATCACTCAGATATTAGAATACTTATTCTCCAGCTGACCATGCTTTTGGAATGTTTAGAACCTTTAGTATGCTTTTATTTTCCTCATGGAGGAAAATAGTTACTAGACACAGCCCTTGAGATTGTTTATGTGGAACATAACTCCTACTTACTATCTACTTCATGATTAGAAATGCCTGTGAACTGCAGTCTTTGTTTCCTGTTGCCATGACTTTTCTGTCTGATATTTAATCTTCCTCGTTACTGTGGACTATGCCCTTCTAGAACTCTGGGTCAAAATAAATCCTTTCTCCTTTAAATTTCACTAGTCAGGACAGTAAGAATTAACTAAAATTATAGTTTGGGGTTTTTTGTTGTTGTTTTGTTTTTGATTTTCACATTACTTGAAGGTTTGATTATGACATGGCTGAGCAATTGAGATATTTTACAAATGAATGTTTCTGTAACTCTGTATAGCTTTTTTTTTTTTTACCTAAGTTCAATGAGATATTTTCCTTCTATTGCAAGAACTATTATCAAATATTGAGTTGGGATCTGTCATCACAGTTTACACATGTTTGGTCCAGGGAGTGGCACAATTAGATGATGTCGGCCTTGTTGGAGTAGGTGTGTCATTATGGGGGTGGACTTTGAGGTCTCATATGCTCAAGCTATACCCACTGTGACTCACAGTTTCTTCAACTGCCTGTGGATCAAGATGTAGAACTCTGAACTCCTTCTTCAGCATCCTTTCTACCTAGATGCTGCCCTGTTCTGACCTAGATGATAATGGACTGAACCCATGAACCTGTAAGCCACTCTCAACTAAATGTTGTCTTCCTTTATAACATTTTTTTTGGTTATGTTATCTGTTCAAAGCAATTAAATCCTAAGACATGATGTTTTACACAAAATGATAGATATTTAATTATAATTCAAGATTCTCAGTCAAATATACTAACATAGATTTTGGTTGATTAACATTAGTCTCTGTGTAGTAACAAATAAATGCAAAGTCTATGGAGTGCAAAAAAATATCTGTACTTCAAGGATTCTATACATCAAGATCTTTTGTTTTTTAACCAAGTGCTTTCTTTTCCAGGTGTTTGCAGGTTGGTCCTCAGAGGACAGGCACTGTCAACATTCTCTGGAGTAACAAATGATTTGGAAAAATCAAAATCTATTACATAAGTGTTTTACAAATATCCATAAAATATATGTGGGGCAGTAGGCTGTGAGAGGCAGCTGGGTACCTGGTTGAGCACAGGCCTCAAACCCTGGATAATACCCTAATGGGATGGTAGGTTCAGCCTTGCTCCTGGGCCCTGGTTCCTTCCACTTATCCACAGCCCTACCCAAAGAAAGATTTGTGGCTTTAGGTCACATAGCACAGATAGCACAGGTAGAGGGCGTGTGACTATAGGCTGCAAAGCCTGAAGAGATCTCCGTATTAATGAGATACCTAAAGGCCCGAGGATGTAGCCAATTAAGCATTCCTTCCCAGACCGCCCTCCTTGCAAAAGGTATTTAACCTAAGGCCTGCCCTGAGAACATGGGGTACAGCTTCATCCACTTTCCACCATGACAATAAATCTTTTAAAACCATGGACTTCCTCTTGTACTTGGGGCGTGCCATGGGGAACCGTAGAGGGGGCCTTCAATTAATGAGCTGCCACCTAATCTTCCACCAGAGGACCTCTCTACGGTCTAGCCACAGAGGCCTGCCAACTCAAGCAAGCTAGCCGAGCCAGTCATGACCCAGCCAAGCAAGTTGCCACAACCAACAGTCTCTACCCTGCAGGGTGCTCCCCTCATCCCTCTGGGCTGGGGCCAAGTCTCAACTCTTCTGTGGCTCCCTGCAGTGTCTGGGAGCCTAGGCATCTGAGACCAATTGATTTCAGAAAGCCTTCTTGCCCAGGGGTCCTCCCCAAGATCTCTGCCCCACAGGAACTCAGACTGTGATCTCCCCACGCCCTGAGTGCAGTTCTGTGACTTCTCACAGCCCAGTGTCTGCCTGGCACCACATGGAGTGAACTCAGTCAAATTCCCACTCTTCTGCCTCTGAGCTTTGGTTCCAGCTGCCTGGGGAACCACCACTCAGCCCAACAGAACCCATGCCCATGTGCTAGCTATAGCCCCACAAATATATGTGAATTTTTTCTCCATCTGAAAGTCAAAATGTGTAATTACAACAACTTTTAAAAATCTGGGTCTATTTTCATGGGCTAATTGTCTTGTGGAATTATGTTTCACTGTTATTTTTTTCATGTTTATCTACAGTATATAAAATATGAAAACAAAAACAGCAGTTTCTGGCTTCTGTCATATTTTTCTCATTATGCGTTCCACACTGCAGTCTTCTCCAGGCTCTGACATATACTTTGTTCAATCCTGAAGTATGACACATTCCAACACAGTTTAAAATAGTTATCTTCCAGTTAGAATGCAGGCAGTGATGGATGCAAGTTGCTTCCCTAGGGACCTTGTTAGAGAACATCACTCATATGCTCAGGGAGCGTTTGAACAAATGGACCTGCTGTTCTACCTAATGTTGTTATAATTCCTTGATACATGGTCACTGCATGTGACAATTGAAACTGTCACTTTGAACATAAGCACATTTCTAAGCTTGTTATAAAGGCTGCACATTAATTCTTCTCAGAGAAGTTATCATAAAGAGTAAATACTTGCATCTTGACAGTCACTAAGTTTAAAAATTACATAGTATATACAGTTACAGATACTGAGATGATATTTTTACATATAAAATCATGAACATTTCTTTTAAAAAGGCATTAGGAAAAACTCTACTTAAGAAAAAGTATACACTATGCATTCAGTATACATAAAATACCAATGCATAAACATGCAAAATATATGGAATACAAATGAATTTGATGATATTCTACTAAATGGCTATTTACTATAGGTAAGACTGTACATATTTAAAAAAAAATCAAATTTCAACTTGTTATAAAAGTACCTAGGATAATTTTAATTTGGTCTTCATATGTTAAAAATAAACGTTTTGTCTCCAAAAAAAAAAAAGAAACCCAAAAACCCAAATAGAATAAGCATCCTATTTCATTGATTTGCATATGCAGGAACTGCTTTCCCAACATCTTTCCCCCTCTTTCTTTTTTGTTTGTGTCGAGGATTTTCTACCCCTGCCCACTCCCCCACCCCCCATCCCCCCGCAGAGCTGTAGCCATTTTGTTCCATGCCTGCAGATTATCATATTTTTTCTGTAATATGTTTGCCAGTCAGGGACACACTAAAACTTGACTCAAGCAGGGTCATGCTGACCACATACCCTGA
Organism: Mastomys natalensis; assembly: GCA_021653895.1. Lineage (NCBI taxonomy): Eukaryota > Metazoa > Chordata > Mammalia > Rodentia > Muridae > Mastomys > Mastomys natalensis. The sequence goes on along the minus strand of JAJTUV010002275.1, from coordinate 120,668 downwards.
TATTTTCTATATGTTATGGGTTTGTTAATCTTAAGAAATTCTACAACCACAAGACTCACATAGGACTCATCAAATTAAAGGTCAATATGAACTCTTATGTCAAAAATAGCTTGAATCAGGGCTGACCACCAAGCGACACTCCCAGTACCTGCATACGTGCTGATGTGTTGTTTTGCAGTTTTAGCTTTTTTTTTTTTAAGATCAAAGTGAAAAATATACATGTATTAAACTGTCATAAGTAAACTCATAATTTTGCACAATGAATGTAAGCTACTAAAAGTTATGACAAATAAGATTATAAAGCTAGTCCATAAGACAATAAAGTATTAGTGAAAAGATACTCAAATGTCATCAATAAAATAATATACAGAAGTAGACATTATATTTTCAAATGTTTCAATGGATTTTATACTTTTCAAAATGGATAGTCCTGTTGGATATTTCAAAATGGAGGAACCTTGAGGATGGTAATTGTGACATGATAGTCACAAATACTGTAGAATTCAACATTACATGAGCCATTGAGTTGCTAAACTCCAAGGAGAAATAACAGTTGCTACTGTATTGGGGGAGTGTGAAATGGGATGCTGATAGTGAATCAATGCACAATGTTGTTTACAGTTAGTATTATATTACAGATAATACATATTATTCAATAAGCAGATGTAATATGCTTTTTCTATTCAAACCACTATTAGGAAAAACAAGGCCTATTAGGAATGTTTACTTTAAACTGAAATTTTTAATGGAAAAAATAATAAACAAATTTGGTTGATTTCTAGAAAGAAATGGATAAAGGTTTAGGAAATATTTCCAGGCTGAAAATGGTTTTGTGTGTTTAATACAAATGTGTAAAACAAACAAACAAACAAACAATTAAAAACAAACAAAAAACTCTCAATATACTTATAACAAGAAACAATTCATGTAAATCAACCCAAATAGCAATTAATTTGATGTAAAGACAATTCCCTCCAGACAAAAACGATATATTGGGAAAATTTTTAAGAAATTAAAAACACATTTTACATTCAGGAAAAAGAGACTCAGAACTGAACAGCACTTGCTGCTCTTAAAGAAGACCCTGTACAACAACTGCATCCTGTACCAGTTCCTCCACTTACAACTCTTACGACTCTCTTCTGCCCCCAGGCAGACTAGACTAAATACATGCTCAGATTCAGCATAAAAATACTAGAACTTCGCTAATAATATAGATGACTTAAATTAAGAAATTTAAATAATTTTATATAACTTATTATTAAGGCTATAGAATTAATGTTCTGAAAGTTCTGGAAGATGAGAGCAAATGAAAAATTCTGGTAGACAGTAGATCTATCAGTAAGAGGAGATTATCAACATGGTAAATGGCTTAAGGAAAAAGTCAAAGGACCCAGTAAAAATGCCACTGAGGAAAGAGGCCTAGATGTTACAAGAAAGTCAGAGTTAAAGCATAAGATTTAGAGATTTTAATAGTCATATGATGTATGGAAAAATTAGACATCTCAACTCACAACCAATAAACTTTAAACTGTCTAACATCAGATTTTTGGAAGGTAAACTTCAAAAATGGCTATGTAAGAGTCCTGTCTTTTTTGTTTTATTGTTTTCTTTTTTACAGTCCAGTTGTTACCAACCTCCCAGTCTGCCTTCCACAGTTCCTCCTACCATTCCTCCATTCCTTCTCCCTAACCCGCCCATCTCCAAAAGATGCCCTCTGACCTGCCAGGCCTCACCACACCCAGAGGACTCAAGTCTCTGGAGGGTTAGGCTTACCTTCTTCCATTGAGGCCAGATCACACAGTCCACTGCTATTCTGGCCTCAGACCAGATCATATATGCTACCTGATTGGTGGCTCAGTGTCTGAGAGATCTGAAAGGTCTAGGTTAGTGGAGACTGGTGGTCTTCCTATGTGGTCGCCCTCCTACTCAACTTCTTCCAGTCTTTCCCTAATTCAACCAAAGGGAATTCTGACTTCAGTCCAATGGTTGAGTATTAGTATATCATCTGTCTCAGTCAGCTGCTTGTTGGGCTCTCAGAGGACAGCCATTATAGGCTCAAGTCTGTAAGCCCACCATAGCATCAGTAATAATGTCAAACTTTGGATGCCTCTCTTTGAGATGGATCCCAAGGACTGCTTTTCCCTCAGTCTCTTCTCCATTTTTGTCTCTGCTGACATTGCTTTTTAAGTCTCCTATGCCCAAATTTTAACAAAGGAAAACTGAGTTTTAGATGAGTATAGGGTATGTGATTCTTTTAAATGTAATTACCCTCTAACATTTCCTCTAGAACACTAAAGAGAGAAAACTCTTGCAGATGGTCCTATGTACTAATATGTGTTGTAGTGGCATATTGGACAGTGTCTTCCATGCTGTCATTCCTCATTCCAGTGACTCGTGGCAATATATGTTGGCATTTCAGAAGGACTTATGAAAGCACATTATTGCCCCAAAATTATTTTAAATATGCTCATCATTTATATACACACACTGCTGACTTTGTTGGTTTGAAGTTGTAATGTTATAGAATATCTACAAATAAATTATGTTTGTGAACATAACCAATGATTTTAATCAATGATCACACATTTTGTAAATTCTGAAGACAGAGAAGTTTAGTATGGCAACATAGTAGGTGATTTTCACTAGGTATATCTTATCTCAAAGCATCTTACAATCAAATTGACTGACAACTGCTATTCACACTTATTGTACAAATAATTTTGGAGGATATGGTGAATGTCCTTTTATGACTCAAAAAGTACATCTTTACATATTATGTATAATGAATATACTATGTTCTTGTTAGTCAAACAATTGGAAGCATGCATGTGATTCACAATGAAAATCTACAACACAAACAGTCAAGACTGATTATGTAATAAGGAATAAAAAATTACTTGCATTTGAATGAAAACAGATAATTTAAATTTTTGTTTCAGATAATACTTAATTACTATTTGGATTTATCTGATTCTTGTTTTAAAATCAACATTGTCTTCTGAACCAGTTACTATAGAAACTTCAAAAATTTTAAGATATATTACTCTAATATGGCAAAACTCTCTATTGGAATATGTTATTGAAACTCCTAGGCCAGAAGATAGGACACAAGTGAAATCATAGCACTTTCTAGTCTCAGGCAGGAGGAATTCAAGTTCCAGAATGGCCTAGGCTACAAGTCAAGATTTTGTTTAGAACTGAAAACAACAAAGTTTAAAAATTGAAGGATGAAAATATAAATTAAAATAGAGAAAGTATTATTTTTTCCTATGCTTCCCCTAGAAATGAAAAGATAATGGCAGTTTGTAGAACTTCTGTACTGATTGATTCTTACCAGGGACAAGTGTCATGTAGCACACACAATTTTTCTAATTTTTTCTTTACTTAATTTACTGCATCTTTCAATAAAATTAGAGTATAGATTCTATTTATGTAATTTTTTAATTATAAAATTATATGAAGAAAAAAACCATTTCCTTAAATGTAAGCATACTGTATTAAAGTTTGGATGCATACATAAACTATTTGGTAATGTAGGGGAATTTTAATCCAGCAACATGTCTGATCTGGGATAATATCACATCCAAAGAGCTTCTAGATTTGTGTGATCCAGCTGGAGTTTAGACATGTCTTTAATTCCAGGAGACAGAGTCAAGCAGAGCTCAGAGGTCAAGGTCATCCTAGTTAGGCAAGTGTCCAGTAAAGTGTCCAGTGTTTGAGACCAAGCAGAGTTTAGTCATAAGCTGAGATTAGCCAGTTTGAGTCAGTTATCTTGGAGAGGAGTAGAAGCCAACTAGAAGAATGAAAAAAAAAAAAAAAAAAAACCTAGGAAAGGCTAGCTTGTTGAGCAATAACCATTCAAGATAACAATTACATCAGGCTAATGAAAGATACTTTTACAGATAAAATGCATAACAAGGGTTGATGTGGTAAAGCACTTTCCACTTATATAGTAAAATAATTTTTGTTTTTATACAAACTTGAAGGAAGAATTTCACAATATGATGATTATTATATCTTTATACTGTATCTTCATTGTTGCACATGTTAAAATTAGTGGCAGTTTAATGCTTTTTCTTTCTGTTACTAAATTTTTTATAAGCAGGACAATTACTGGATTAAAAGATGAGCAGCTGTGACAGACTTCTGATAAACATTGTTGTGTTGTTTGCATGAAAGTTTATTAATTTACAATGCTTCAAATATTTTGGAGGCAGTTTTTTCAGTGTACACGTTTGTTATAAAAATCATCCAAGTACATAAATAAAAATGCTTCTCTGTGTCTTAAATTGCATTCCTTTTATTATCTGTGAGCTTTCTGTATTACAAACATGTATTAGGGATTTACATATTTTCATGTAAATTGTTTAGTTCATTGTAATGGTTTACAGTTTAATTTTGTAGTCACATAGAGGTGCTATACAGGTATTTGTTAATGATGTGTCCTTAGAAACTTTCCTTAGATTTCATTAACTTCATCTCTGTAATGAGAAACATAAATGAATGAAGCTGGGGCTTATTGTAATAGTTATTTTACACAATGAATATTTATTGGATTCACAAAGGGAACTGCTTCTGTTACAATGACTAAATGCTCATAACAGTTTCTAACCTTAACAAGCTGCTAGAACTTAGTCAAGGATCCTCTGGATTATAGAACCATGAGAAGAGGGAACAAGGCTGGCAAAACTACTTTCTTCATAAAACTGTAGTGAAAAGAGGAAGAATCAAAAGTAGAAAAATAAAGCTTTAAGAAAGATTTTCACACTGACACTGGAGGACAGTTCCGTCTCATCTTACTTCTTTTAGAATCTAATGCAGTGCCTATTTAAGATGGGAAAGAGTGGTTTCTCCCTCCAAACTGTACTGTTTAATGATTAAGATTGTATTGTCATTGCCTATGGCATTGGGGAATATTGTACTTGTAGTAACTCATGTATGATGCCAAAATGACAGTATTTCCGTTCCACAGTCCTAATCTATTGACCTCCAACCCTGACTGAGACAGAATTCGGGTTTCATCTGTAGAGTTTATGAAGGTGATTTGGTATATTTAATTTTCTATTTAAATAAGTTAAATTGTTTTTCTCCGCAGTTTTAATCTGGTTTGATCCTCCAGAAGAATCCATTGGTATTAGATACTTGCATGCTAGACTGAGTCACGTTGCGAGTTCCTTGAAATGGTCTTTGGCTGCTGTCTGTTTATCTGTTACCCCCAACGCTTGACTGTTTCAATCCATTTTCACGTAATAAACGAGGAACACCTGGCCCTTGAGCTCTTCAAGCGAGTTATTGGTAGGTCTCTGACATCATAAATGGTTGTGACTCGGTTGGTGACACGGCTGCAGAATTCACCAGACTTCTTAATCGACACCTGAAGAATGACTTCTCGTCTATCAGGGCGACCAGCTTCTGCATCTGGCCGCTTCTGTTGACTACGATGCGGTAGCAGACTTCCAAGGTTGAGAATGTTCCTCAGCTTGAAGTGTAATCGCTGTCTTCCGTGTTACTCCAATCCTCTTGTGTGTGGCACTTTCCTACGTCCTGAAGTTGAACCTTGTAATACACCTCCTTAGTGGCACCGGACTTCTAGCATTACGTTGAGGAAGCTGCCTAGGTTCAGGTCTTGCCGTTCCCTCAAGCGCTAAGGTGGCTTTGCTATTAGACCCAATATTTTGCTTCAATGTTAGTACTCGATCTTTGTGTTAATGTACATATTGACTATAATATTCATTTATCAACAAATAAAAGTTATGTGCAAAAAAAAAAAAAAAAAAATTGTTGCTTCTGCTTCAATCTCCTGAATGTTAAGATTGCAGATAATTACCACCATTTCTTATTATTGTGGTGATGGTGTTAAACTCAGCTCCTGTGCATCTGAATCAAGAACTCTACCAAATTAACTACATAACTGGCCCTATACTCAATATTCTAAGTAATGGTGTTATTATTAAATGTTTGTCCACTTCAAATCCATATGTTAAATGTTAGATTCCTAAGGTATCACTAATTAAGGATCGTGTGCCTTTCTAAAGTTTTAGTCGTTAAAGACTATATTTCAATGGAAATTGTGAGACCTTGACATTCATAATTCTTCTCTGTTGTCTCCACCCCTCCCCAACCCTGACCTCTAAAATCCCTGGGGCCTCCAGTCTCTTGAGGGTTAGGTGCATCATCTCTGATTGAACACAGACCCTATAGTCCTCTGCTGTATATGTGTTGGGGGCCTCATACCAACTGCTGTATGCTGTCTTCTTGGTGGTCCAGTGTTTGAGAGATCTCCGGGTCCAGATTAATTGAGACTGCTGGTCCTACTACAGGGTAGCCTTCCTCCTCAGCTTCTTTCAGCACTCCCCTAATTCAATGACAGGGGTCATCAGCTTCTGTTCATTGGTTAGGTGCACATATCTGCATCTGACTCTTTCAGATCCTTGTTGGGTCTTTCAGAGGGCAGTCACGATAGGTTCCTTTTTGAGAGTACTTCAAAACCTTAGTAATAGTGTCAGGGCTTGGGACCTCCCCTTGAGCTGGATCCTACTCTTAGCCTGTCGCTGGATTTACTTTTCCTAAGGCTCCTCTCTATTTCCATTCCTGCAGTTCTTTCAAACAGCAACAATTATGGGTGAGAGATTTGACTGTGAGATGGCAATGCCCTCCCTCATTTGAGGCCATGTATTCCTGCTGGAGGTGGGCTCAATAAGTTCCCTCTCCCTACTGTTGGACACTTCATCTAAGGTCCCCCACTTTGATTCCTGACTCACCTCTCAGGCCTCTGGTTCATTCTGGAGGGTCCTATCAACTTCCTACCTCCCTAGATTGCCTGTTTCCCTTTTTTCTGCTGGCCCTGAGGGCTTCAGTACTTTTCCCTCACCAAATATCTGATCAGGTTCCCCTCTCCTTCCAAACCCTGTCCAGTTGCCCTCCCAGATCTCTCCCTCCCTCCTCACTTTAATTGCTTTCTTCTCCCTCCCCAGTGAGGTGTCTTCACTTGAGCCTTCAGCTTGTTCATGTTTTTTTTTTTTTTTTTTTTAAATTCTGTGTACTGTATCTTGGGTATTCTGTACTTTTTTTTGGCTAATATCCACTTATTAGTAAGTACATATCAGGCATGGCTTTTTGTGTCTGAGTTACCTCACTCAGGATATTTTGTAGTTCAATCTATTTGCCTGCAAAACTCAGGATGTCCTCTTTCTTAATAGCTGAGTAGTATTCCATTGTGTAAATGAACCACATTTTCTGTATCCATTCTTCTGTCATGGGACATCTGAGTTGTTTCCAGCTTCTGGCTATCACAAATAAGGCCGCTGTGAACATAGTGGAATATATGCCCCTGTGGCATAGTGGGACATCTTTTGAGTATATTCCCAAGAGTGGAATTGCTGAGATTTCAGGAAGATCTATTTCCCATTTTCCAAGGAACCCCCAGATTGATTTCCAGAGTGGTTGTAACAGTTTGTAATTCCACCAGAAATGTAAGACTGTTCCTCGTTCTCCACCTCCTTGACAACATGTGTTGTCACCTGAGGTTTTGATCTTAGCCATTCTGATTGGTGTAAGGTGGAATCTCAGTGTCGTTTTGATTTGCATTTCTCTGATCATAAGGACTTTGAACATTTCTTTCAGTGAATCCCAGCAATCAAATTTCATGACGTCCCATTTATCAATTCTTGATCTTAGAGCATGAGCCATTGGAGTTCTGTTTAGGAAATTTCCCCCTGTGCCAAAGAGTTTAAGTCTCTTTCCACTTTTTCTTCTATTAGATTCAGTATATCCTTGATCCACTTGAACATGAACTTTGCACAAGGTGACAAATATGGGTTTAGTTTCATTTTTCTACTTACAGACAGCCAGTTAGACCAGCACCATTTGTTGAAGATGATTTCTTTTTTCTATTGTATTTGTTTGGTTTCTTCATCAAAGATCAAGTGCCCATAAGTGTGTGGTTTTATTTCTGGGTCATCAATTCTATTCCATTGATCAATGTGTCTGCCTCTGTATCAATACCATTGCTCTGTAGTCAAGCTTGAGGTCAGGGATGGTGATTCCCCCAGCCATTCCTTTATTGTTAAATATTGTTTTTGATATTCAGGATTTTTTTTCTCTTCAAGATGAATTTGAGAATTGCTCTTTCCATGTCTTTAAGAATTGTGTTGGAATTTTGATAGGGATTGCATTGACTCTGTAGATTGCCTTTGGTAGGATGGCCATTTTTACTGTTAATTCTGACAATTCATGAGCCTGGGAGATCTCTCCATTTTCTGAGATCTTCTTCAATTTCTTTCTTGAGAGATTTGAAATTATTGTAACACAGTTCTTTCACTTGTTTGGTTAGAGTGACCCCAAGATATTTTATATTATTTGTAGCTATTAAGAAGGGGGTCATTTCCCTAATTTCTTTATCAGCTTGTTTATCATTTGTATAAAAGAAGACTGCTGATTTATCTGAGTTAATTTTATATTTGGCCACTTTGCTGAAGTTGTTTATCAGCTGGAGAAGTTCCCTGGTAGATTTCTTTGGGGTTGCTTATGTACATTATCATATCATCTGCAAATAGTGATACTTTTATTTCTTCTTTGCCAATTTGCATCCCCTTGATCTGTTTTTGTTGTCTTATTGTTCTACCTAGCACTTTGAGTATTATATTGAATAAATAAGGGAAGAGTGGGCATCCTTGTCTTGCCTCCAATTTTAGTGGGATTGCTTCAAATTTCTCTCCATTTAATTTGACATTGGCTGTTGTTTTGCTGTATGTTCCTTTTATTATGTTTAGGTATGGGCCTTGAATTCCTAATTTCTCCGATTATTTTAACATGAAGGGGTGTTGTATTTTGTCAAATGCTTTTTCTGTATCTAAAGAGATGATCATGTGATTTTTTTCTTTGAGTTAGTTTATATAGTGGATTACGTTAATGGATTTTCATATATTGAACCAACCTTGTATACTTGGGTTGAAGCCTACTTGGTTGTGGTGAATTATGGTTGTGATGTGTTCTTTGATTTGGTTTGCAAAAATTTTATTGAGTATTTTTGCATTGATACTCATAAGCAAGATTGGTCTGAAGTTCTTCTCTTTTTTGGTTAGGTCCTTGTGTGTCTTAGGTTTCAGAGTAATAGTGGCTTCATGGAATGAGTCATGTAAAGTTCCTTCTGCTTCTATTTTATGGAATAGTTTGAAGAATGTTAGAATCAGGGATCAGGTCTTCTTTGAAGGTCTGTTAGAATTCTGAACAAAATCCATCTGGCCCTGGGTTTTTTTTTAGTTGGTAGGTTGGTAGGTTTTTAATGTCTTCTTCTATTTCCTTATGGGATATGTGCCTATTTCGATAGTTTACTTGCTCTTGATTTAACTTTGTATGTGGTATCTTTCTAGAAAACCAACCATTTCATCTTGATTTTCCAGTTTTATTGAGTATAGGATTTTGTAGTAGGATCTGATGGTTTTTTGAATTTCCTTCATTTCTCTTGTTATGGATCCCTTTTCATTTCTGATTTTGTTTATTTTGATAATGCCTTTGGGCCCTTAGTTTTGCTAGTGGTTTATCTATCTTGTTGATTCTCTCAAAGAACCTGCTTTTCGTTTTACTGATTCTTTGTATTGTTCTCTTTATTTCTATTTGGTGATTTTGGCCCTGAGTTTGACTCATTCCTGCCATCTATTCTTCTTGGGTGTGTTTGCTTCCTTTTGTTCTAGAGCTATCACGTATGCTGTTAAGTTACTAGTGTAAAATCTCTCTAGTTTCTTTACCAGGGTACTTAATGCTATGAATTTTCCTCTTAGCTTCACTTTCATTGTGTCCTATAAGTTTGGGTATGTTGTGCCAACATTTTCACTAAATTCCCGGAACTCTTTAATTTCTTTCTTTCTTTCTTTCCTGATCAAGTTATTGTTGAGTAGAGAGTTGTTCAGTTTCCATGTGTATGTGGAAACAAAATTCATGCAAAACCAAATCCAAGAAGTATCTATCTACCAATCCAGCCTACAAAGGATCCTAGAAGGAAACCTCCAGCACAAGGAAGGTACCTGCACCAAAGAAAGGACAAAATATTAAGCATCTCGCAACAAAGCCAAAGGAGAGAACCACAAGTACATAAAGCCACCAATAAAAACGAACTTATCCAGAACCAACAGTCATCTTTCTTTAATATCTCTCAATATTAATGGACTCAACTCACTTATCAAAAGATATAAGCTAACAAACTGAAAAAGCAAACAAGATCCAGCATTTTGCTGCACACAAGAAACACACTTCAATAACAAAGACAGACACTATCTCAGAGTAAAAGATTGAAAAAAAACGGTCTTTCAAGCAAATTGTCCCAGGAAACAAGCTGGAGTTGCCATCCTAATATCCAATAAAATAGACTTTCAACCAAAATTTATCAAGCGTGATGAGGAAGAACACTTCATATTCATCAAGAGGAAAATCCACCAAGAGAAAGTCTCAGTTCTACTCAATGAATTCTTAAAGTTTATAACCATGAATTAAGTTCTTTTCCTGCTCTATAGCCTCACACAACTTTTTGTGTGATCTACATTTGGTTTATCATGGTAGAGGGCTTTAAGTAGAACATATTTTGAGGCTACAAAAATATCAATTTGTTGGTGTATCCATTAAATATTCAATATCTTTCAATTACTTTTCATTTTTACAGATCAGTTGTTGTCTCTTTTCCAGTCTGCAATGCCTCAAATGCACAGGCACTCAAATTCACAAAAGAAACTTTACTAATGCTCAAAACACACATTTAATCTCAAACAATAATATTGGGAGACTTCAACACTCTACTCTCACCAATAAACAGGTCATTGAAACAGAAAATAAACAGAGACACAGTGAAACTAATAGAGGTTATGGATCAAATACTTTTAATAGATATGTACATAATGTTTCCCCTTAAAACAAAAGAATATATCTTCTTCTCAGCCCCTCATGGTACCTTCTCCAAAATTGACCATATAATCTGTTACAAAATGAGCCTCAAATGATACAAGAAAATTGAAATAATTGCATGGATCCTATCAGATCACCATGGACTAAGGATAGACTTCAATAACAACAAAAACAACAAAAAACTCACATGCCCATGGACACTGAACAACTTTCTACTCAATGATAAATTGGTCATTGAAGAAATAAAGAAAGAAATGAAAGACTTCCTAGAATAAAATGGAAATGGTGACACAGCATACAAAACTTGGAGCACAATGAAATTAAGTACCCATGTAAAGAAATAGTAGAGATCTTTCACTAACAGCTTAACAGCACACCTGAAAGTCTTAGAATAAAAATAAGCAAACACACACAAGAGGAGCAGATAGCAAGAATAGTCAAATCAGGGCCAAAATCAACCAATAGAAACAAGGCGAACAATTTAAAGAATCAACAAAACCAAATTTTGTTTTCTTGAGAAAATCAACAAGATAGATAAACCCCTAGCCAAATAAACTAAAGGGCCCAGAGTCAGTATCTAAATTAATAAAATCAGAAATGAAAAGGAAGACTTAACAACAGAAACTGAGGAAATTCAAAGAACCATCAGATCCTACTACAAAAAGCTATACTCACCAAAACTGGAAAATCTAGATGAAATGGATGATTTTCTAGACAGATTCTACATGCCAAAGTTAAATCAAGAACAGGTAAACTATCTAAAGGATCTTATATCCCTTAAAAAAATAGAAGTCATTAAAAACCTTAGAACAACAACAATAAAAACAACAAAACAAACAACCAACCCAGGGGCCAGATGACTTCTGCACAGAATTCAAAGAGCTAATACCAACACTCCTCAAACTGTTCCATAAAACAGAAACATAAGGACCACTGCCTAACTCATTCTATGAACTCACAATTGTGTTGATACCTAAATTACACGAAGACACAACAATGAATGAGAACTTCAGACCAATTTCCCTATGAATATTGATGCAAAAATAAAATTCTAGGAAACCAAATTCAGGAACACATTAAAACAATCATTCACCATGATCAAGTAGGCTTCATCCCAGGGATGCAATGTTGGTTCAATAAATGAAAATCCATTAACATAATCTATTATATAAACAAACTCAAAGGAAAAAGAATCACATGATCATCTTATTAGATGTTGAAAAAGGATTTAACAAAATACAACAACACTTCATGTTACAGGTATTGGAGAGATCAAAAATTCAAAGCTCATACCTAAACACAATAAAAAAGCAATAAAAATCAAACCAACAGTCAATATCAAAATAAATGTTTAAAGCAATCCTATTAAAATCAGGGACAAGACAAGGTTGCCCACTCTCCTTATATCTATTAAATATAATGCTTGAAGTTCTAGCTAGAGTAATAGGATAACTAAAAGAGATCAAGGGAATACAAATTGACAAAGAATTCAAGATATCGCTATTTGAAGATGATATGATGGTATACATAAGCTACCCCAAAAATTCTACCAGAGAACTTCTATAGCTGATAAATAACTTCAGCAAAGTGGCTGGACATAAAAGTCACTGAAACAAATCAGTAGCTTTTCTTTATATAAATGATAAACAGCCTGAGGAAAAAAATAGGGAAACAATACCCTTTACAATAGTCACAAATAATATAAAATATCTTGGTGTATCTCTGTATGACAAGAACATCAAATTTCCCACAACTTTAAAAACAGATCCACAGCACGTATATAACAAACCATGTCTCCATGATCACTGTTATCTGTCAACATTTCCCCATTCTGAAATCTACTTATTGACATAGCATCACTATGTTTTCTAACTCAAGAACCTAGAAATCTGGGAATCAACTTTGAGTGTACTTTCCCAAGTTCAGGGATATTTGTTGTTTGTTTTGTTTCTTCCTTTTTGCAAAATGATAGTCCTACAAAAGTACCCATCCATCAAACTAATTTATCTGTATGTATTATAAATGAGTTCTTTTAAGGATTTTGAGATAAGACAATTATTTGGGACTATCTGGGAAATGCCAATGTAATAAAAAATGTAATCCAGCACCTTTGAAGAGAATGAATTAACATGTTAATATTATTTTGAAATATAAAATATTTGACATTTTGTTTTAGCAGAAGTCAAAATCTAATAAAAGTTTGGAATCTGTAAATGGATTGTCACTGCAAAAAACCATCTACTTATATGGAAATGGATATAGAATTGGCAACAAGAAGAAGGAAAACAACTTTTTGACAGCATGATAAAAAACCCTAAAAAATGTTTAATAGACTTTGTAAATTATAAATATTAATGGCTATTTTATAAAAAACTCAGAAATGAGAATTATTATAATAAATAGATTTTATTAACACCGTAATGATGAGTAAATAAACTCATGGTGACATATGACTGCTAAGTAAGGTGGTGAGATAATTGAGGTACATGCTCGTAGAAAGAAGGGATTTCAGGTTAAATGCAAGATGGCCCAGATAATAAGTGTCCTAGAGTTTTTTAAAAATCCAATTTTATAAATGATGTAGATGTAAGGATAGTAGTAGAACATGAGCCAAATATATGTTAAATTAATTTTTAATAGGTGACACATCAACAAAAATCACTAAAACAGTTTAATTGATGAAAACAAATATATAAAAACATGCTTATTTTTCAAGAGACATACCTTAGTTTAGTGACATAAATTAGAGGAAAATTATTAGAAAATAAGAGTAAGTCAGAATAGCTGTAATAATATCAGGGCAAAAGGAGAATTTACAAAAATAAAAAAAAAATATAAAAAGATATTAGGACAAAAAGAAAAAAATTTAAAAAAATACTTAATTATTCATGAGACTAGTCAAACTCACACCACACACACACACACACACACACACACACACACAAATACACACACACTCACTTTTCTCCCTGCTCTGCTCTTAAGTACTCTCTTTTCTGCTCTGTTCTCTTGTGAGTTGGGCATATCCTAACTGTGACTCATTTTGTCAAATATTTCTGATTCATCACTTTGTCTACCCTTCAATTAGATGTCATTTTCAACCATGGCTTCTTCCTTCTATGAACTATCTTTACCTTCTTTGTTTTGGATTAAATGTGTGTGCTAATGTCTTTTCTGTATTCCAAACAGATAATAATGTAATCCAGGGCATGTCTGCAATCTGGCTAGATCATATAGGCCTAGACGGTCTTTGGATGGGATCCCTTGCCAGAGCAGCCATGTTGCTGAATAAAATTTTCTCTTCAATTTCTATTCTTATGAAGAAAATACTTAGAAATCATTTAATTACTAAAAGCAATGGCTTATTTTGCTTAAATGTTGAGAGTTTTCATTATAATATCAGTTATACAAAGACATTTAGTGGGCAAGTAAGACAGCATTTACTGCATAAATCACTGGCTTCTTATGCAGACACTAGAACCTCTAAAGATGCTATTGAATTTGTCCTTGTAGATCTTGTTGTCAAAGACATTGTGTATTCCCTTTTACATAGACTTAGTTCACACTTCTTTTAGAAGTTGAAATATTTTAATGAATATGTAGCATAAGTATCATTTTACTAGTCTTACAAAGAAAAATATTCTTGTCTTTACAAATGACTAATACTTTAAAAAATGCATATATAATACTACCATTCCTAAGAGCAGAGAAAATTTATAAAGAATGTTTTCAGTAGCAAGAACACAGGCATTGGTAATATGATAGTGTCATAGCAGATACTTGTTGTTTTGAAAGATTTAGCAAAATAATGTTTCCTACAATGGATCAAAAAGCATGAAGTATTTGTAGATCATTCACATTGAGAAACTCGCATCTTGACTTTACATACATTTCCTCTCTGGTAATAATATCTATAATATTGTGCATTCAAAAGGGAGTGAACTTTGTAAATAATGATGATCTACATTAAATTAAAGGCTTCTGTCAGACATAAAGGCAAAGGAATTTTGTTATGTATTTTCATTATAAATTACCTGTGTAGTTTTAAAAATGATTCTTGAAAGAAGGAAGCAAACAAACAAACAGAGAAAAATCTTTGGTTTAGCATGTGCAAGAAGGGAAAATTGGAGTGTAATTATACAGATATGTCCTAACATATGTCCACATTTAACAACCAGGGAAAAGTTCATAAAGTAAGATTTTGAAAACATAAACTATGGTCAGTACATAAAGCTACTTGTGATAAGGTAATGATCTTAAGTGATCAAGAACTACTGGTTTTCTTTATATGGAGAATAAGTCTAAGGTAATGACACTAGAAATCTGCAATGTTCTCCCTACCTAATTAATTGTTACATGTCATGTATCTTGCTTATTGAGATTTTTAGAGTTTTTCACATCAGCAGAATGTGAAAAAAGTTGTGCTTCACTGAACTACTTAATGTTATGTGCCCAGAACTTTGAAAAGATGGTTAGAGTATTCTTTTATCATGTTATTTGATGAAATCAGAAGTGCTGTGAAATCGGTCCCAAAAAGGGACATGTCACAGTTTGATGGTATTAATATGCAAACAAATGTGAGCCAGAATGTTCCTGAAGCTGACTGAAGCACTCCTCTCCTCACAGATGGCAGCTACATCAGCACTTGCAGCTCTGGAAGACATGTTCCTTGGAGCTTTTCCTTTTGTCATCAATAAAATGAATGATGAAGGATATACAAAGGTCTGTGATGTCCCAGAACAAACTGACCTTTGTATGATAGTTAATGCCAAAGACACATGTACATACACATACACACACACACACACACAAACCTTCATACACTCATATTTGCAAACACAAACATACACACATACACAGTAACATACACAGGAAAAAGTCACAATTCACTTTTCTGAGTTAGTTTATGCAAAATATTTTAGCCAATGCTATTTTTTGGACAGGAAATAAAATCGAATTCATGCTAATTCCACAAAGTTGTGTTGAGGTTCGTCTTTTGTTGTGTATTGTAATGCTGAATACTAGCTCACAAGGTCTGGCTTTCCACGTGGGTGAGAGAATTCCCAAATTCCTAAATAGGCCCATAAGTAGACTTATGGGATCTTGCTGCTGCCTACTCCCTCACCCAAGTTATCTCTGACTGATAAATAAAGATGCTTGCAACCTGTAGCTGGGCAGAAGAAAGATAGTTAGAGTTTTTGATCCCAATCTTGGGCTCAGAGGCTAGAGACCATGAGGAAGGAGAGAAAGAAGGAAGAGAGAGGAGAGACACCAAGAAGTATGTAAATTATGAAAACATGGCCATGACAGTTGTCCAATTGGAGTTAAGAGCAGCCCAGATGGAATAAAGCAAGTAATAACTCTGGCTTATTTATAGGGACATAGACACAATAGGATAGTGGGTAGATATCTGCTCTGTTTTAGTGCTAAGTCTTATTATAAATATAAAAGTTGTGTGTCTTTGATCTGGGAACTGAATGATAAAACGCAGGGCAGAAAATTGATATTAAACATATTTTACAACGAAGGTGGATCATTAAATTCTTAAGAAATTGCAATCTATATAAAGCAGAATAACTTCCATTGAAATATAAGAAATTCTTCAAGATTTGAAACTTCTTTTCCAAAATTTTAGTAATTTGTAGGTTTTTTAAAAGGTATACATTTATTAAGCACATATGCCTATTTAAAAATTTTATTTAATATATGAATTAAGAACAATGTCTTCACATTTAGTTACCTGTGGTACAGGTCTTAAATATATGTCTTCCAGTTTTTTGCTTTTAATGGATTTATTTGTAGACAACTGTGTATGTGGAAGCCTGCTCCCCCAGCATAACTGTAGCCATTTTGCTTTATGCCTGCCAGCTATTTCAGATTGTTACTGACACAAAAGAAATAGCTTGACTCAGAGCATGGCCAGGCTGACCACATACCTTGTTATGCTCTGAGGTTTGTTGATCCTAAGAAATTTCACAACCATAAGCTCCACTTAGGACCAGTCAGATTAGAACTGTTCCCATCTAGCTAGCCAAATTAGCTTGAGTCAGAGTTGATCAAAAGGCAGGTCTTCCTACTTCTGCACATGAGCTCATTGTGGTTTTTGCCTTTATAAACTGGCCCTGAGAAGCTTTTGTAGTCACGGTTAGCTTCTGAGTCTTTTCTGCCATAATGGCAGGATTGATCAGTCCTGGGGTGAATGCTCAACAAACTATTCCTGTCTGGCTAAGATTGATGTACATGTGGTTTGTGGGGCAACCCCAGACCCCAACAGTGAATCTCTATACCTATGCATATTTGCCATGCTTTTTCTTTGGCTCTTGTCCTTCTATTTGTTTTGTCCTATTTTGAATTTTAAATTTTTTAAATTTATTTTATTGTTATTCCTTAGAAATATGTTTGGTTTCTAAGGAGAAGTAGAAAGGATATAGGTCCTAACAGAAGGAAAAAAAAAAAAAAAAGAAAAGATCCTGGGAGAATTCGAGAGATAAGAGAGTCCCACCAGTTCAAAAGCTACTTTCTCATTGGACACTTCAAAAACAAGAAGGGCTTAGAATATTGTATGTTGTATTTCATGTTTTGAAATTCTCAGAAAGCAGCCATTACTGTTGTCCCCAGCAAAATATCTTCCATCCATAAGTAAATGGAGAAAGAGAGAAAGAGAGAAAGAGAGAGAGAGACAGAGACAGAGACAGAAAATATGATAAGAACCATCTATCTATTCATTGCATTCACAAAGTACAATAATTAGGGAAAATAAAACAAAATTCAGGTTTTTTACTTTGAAAATATTATTCTTAGACATGAATCAAGATTCTATAATTAAATGAATTTTATCTATAACTTTAATTTTTTAAAATCTTGCTTTTAATAATTGTTCTTAATTCAAACATTTCGAAGCATTGAGGGAAAGGCCCCAACTGCTTGTCTGAGTAGGAAGACTTATGACCCAGCATGTTGTCTCCATAGAGCTTCTGTGCTGGGTACTGGGATCCTGGGAAAGAAAGTCCAGTAGTACATTAAGAAAGTGAGTATTTCACCCTGTCTTAATATGAGTACACCTTCCTTAGGGTTGTCTTTTTACTACAGTGATTGAACCAGCAGAACTCGAATGGAAAGTCTATTTATCCAAGCTAGAAATTCTGTTCTCTTGACAATATGTTTTGTTTATATGTGTGTA
This sequence comes from Mastomys natalensis, assembly GCA_021653895.1. NCBI lineage: Eukaryota > Metazoa > Chordata > Mammalia > Rodentia > Muridae > Mastomys > Mastomys natalensis. The sequence goes on along the minus strand of JAJTUV010002275.1, from coordinate 102,592 downwards.
TGTGTGTGTGTGTGTGTGTGTGTGTGTGTATTTTGTTTGTTTGTTTGTTAGATAGATTGTTTTTAAGATGCCCTTCATTAAGGAGGTGATTATAAAATAATTTGGGATCCACTTAAAACTGGTAAGTTGTATTGTAAGTTTTGGTATCTCTGACTTCTGGAAAGGATATGGTCATTCTTTTCGAATCCTTTTATATTTATTTATTTAGCATGTGTGTCTCTCTGTGTGCACATGCATACATGTGTGCTTGTGTTGTGTGTGTTGTGGATCTGGAGTGGTTTGATGACAACTTGGAATATGTTGAACTATCCTTTACACCTTGTAGATTCTGGGATCTTCTGGCTTGAAATAAGTTTTGTACTTGCTGAGTGATCTCATGAGCTCCATCCACCTTTTAAATAATATACTGACAGGAAAGAGAGGGATTCCTACTGGGATAACTCATTAACTCATTGGCATTGCATTATGAGTTACTGTGCTGTATATAAACACAGTTCATGTTCTTCTGGATTACTTCTAATAAATTTTATTTTAAATATTCACACATATGATTGGGGAAACTTTCCTCAAGCACATTTCCCAATGGGTTATACATTTAGTACATTTTCAATTACCTTAGGAATATATATATATATATATATATATATTATATATATATATATATATGGAGAGGACCTTATACACTCTTCTGGCCTCATTGACCCCAGGCATGAAAAAATGCAAAAAAACATACACGCAGGCAAAACACACATACACATAAAGTGAAAAGGAATACCTTTTGTTTTTACATTTTGAAGGCACTAAGGCACTGTCAACAATATCAGCTAAAAAGGAAATGCAGATTTTATATATATATATGTTTAGACATTGTACAAAACTACACACACACATACACAGACACACACACTCTTATTAATTCATATAACTAAATCATTAACCTTAGTTACTTTCAGATGCTTATTTTCACTCATTTATAAACATGCTAATTATATGTAAGCTGTCCTCTGTAAATGATACAGATCAGATACACCAAGTTATTGTTTGCAGCAGCTGGTAAGAATACAAACTCATCAGGTTGTATGTTTAACTTGTAGAAAATTAAAAATAATTGCTATACTTTTTAATTTAATAAACAAAAGAACTCGTAGACAGTCTGATATCAATATAAGGACAAAGGGAAACTGTGAAGGTCAAAGAAATAGCAGAGTGAGGAATAAGAAAAGATCTTGCTAAAGGTAAAAATTTCTTTGGAATTCCAGCCTTATTTCAATGCAAATTACTTGTAAGTTGCTTTACAGTTAAAAAGAAATAAAAGCAATAGTTATAAATCATCAAACTGTATCTTAGAATCTATATGTGTGACCCAGAGTTATAGCTCATCTGTTAAGATTAATGATTGTTCTTCCCGAGGACTCAGGTTTTGCTTACAAAACCATTAGGCAGATCACAACCATCTGGAGAGGACCTTATACACTCTTCTGGCCTCCATTGACACCAGGCATGAAAGAATGCAAAAACACACACACAGGCAAAACACACATACACATAAAGTGAAAGGGAATACCTTTTACTTTTACATTTTGAAGGCACTGTGGACAATAACAGCTAAAAAATGAAATTCGGTTATTTTCGTTTATTTATATGTTTGTATATGCAATAGTTACAAAAGAAATAAACCATAATATTAAGATTCTCATGAAATGCTTTAGCGTGACTTCTCTTTGGTTAATTGATTTTATGTTTGAAGTAATAATATATGAGTATCAATGCAAAATGCTTTAAGTATACTTTGGCAACTTTCAATTGCACCTGTTAGAAATAAAATTAGATACAGAAAAAAAAGAACATACAAATGTTAAGTATAATTGTTTTCTAGTACTCTCATGTAAATTATTAGTTGATTGAGTTAACGTCCAGCCTGGGGTGTAGGGGCAAAGCAACATTCCTTGAATCCTTGACAGGTTTAAGTAGAAATGCCTAGGAAACAACTCATGCAAACAACAGGCTATACCAGATGTCCAAGAAGTTACAGATTTCTATGTTGAGCGTCTCTAATTGAATCACTGTTCCCCAGGGAGATGAAAATAGGAAAGCATTTCACCAAACTGGACAGAATTGTGAAGGATTAGTGTAAGTCATTCATGTATGCAAGTAGTTAATGAATCAACTATTTCATAGGCCATTTTAAATAGATATTTTCTACTTGAAACTATTAGATAGCTGAATAGGCATTTATCACTCTTTATATAATTGAAGAGTTGGTGAGATAACTTTTAAATGAGTAAATGTGAGGAATCTAAGAACGTCTTATTAGTTAATGTAATAAATAATCACACTTAACATACAGAAAACCCTATGTTATATTTATTTTAGTGAAATTGAAGAATACACCATTTCTAGTGAAAAATCTAGCCAGGAACATGCTGTCTACCGAATTGATCACCAAAGCCCTAAAGTTTAGTTTCTATGCAGATGACAACTTCCTAATACTCAAAACAATTTGGAGAAATGGATTTTTACATATTTTATTTTCTTATCTAGGGATCTATGTTGGAAGCACAGCATTTTTTCTTGCTGTGTGTTATCTTCATGCATGAGTTCCACAGCCCTATATTCAATAAACTGCAAAAAGAAAAATGTTGAAAAAATGATTTCAGTCTGTACTTAGCATAGTGTATTAACTAAGCTTCTTTCTTACAACTTCCTAAACAATGAATTGCAAATACTATTGACATGTTCTTTGCATACAATATAGAGCATGAACAATCTCTACATGATGAAAGGTACATAGGACACAGGAATGCATAGTGTTTATACCACAGCATTACATTGGTCACTTCAGCAGCTGGCATTTTGACATCTGGGAGGGTTTCAGAATCCATACACCATGAATATCCAGGAACTGCTATAATAAATTAATTTACTTACTATGCAGAGAGAATGTGTAAAGATTGTGAATTATATTATAACATATATGTAAAGATCAGCATTAAGTTGTAAGTTTCATTTAAGCAACACAGTCTCATAAATGTGAAATAAGTATAGCACTATAAAAAAAAATCAGTAGTCGTTTTCACCCTCAAACATATCCTAGGTTATACAATGTGAATTAATACAAATTAGTGAACTGAAAAATATTTGACTTAAGTTAGTTATTTTAAAAATTGTTTTAGAGGCCCAGATAAGAAGACAAATAAGTTTTAAATGATACACGATTTATAGTAGAGAGTTAACAAGAGCACTGGTGTTTATGGGAAACATCTTTGGTGTTTAATTGTTGTTCATTTATTTGTATGTGCCTGTGTAGTTGGTTCATATACACTGGTGCAGACATGTCAACCTCATAGGAGAGTTTGTGGGAGCTAGTTGTCTCCTTTCATGATGTGAGCACCAGGATTTGAGCTGAGGTCATTGGTTTTGACAGCAAGTCCCTTTCCTAGTCAACCATTTCAGTGACGTTGCACAGGAAGTATAAAGTACAGTACACTTCAGGAATATAGAAACAATAAATACTCATGAGAAAAATCATCATCTTTAGCTAGATGTGTTATAAACAATGTGCTATAGTATTTGGTTCCTTTATCAATCATATGCCATTTGTAAGAAGAGAAATCCCACATGGTTCATTCCATGGGGAACCACATATTTTATTTCTCGCAAGTAAAATAATGGAGAAAAATGTAAAGATTTGAGGTGGAAAGAGAAAAAAAACTAAGTAACTAATTATTTATGACCTTGAGAATATTTATTTGATTACTGCAGTAACTCAGCTTCATTTACTGGACAAGTGAACAAAGTCACGTTTTATCTAAATGATTGAAATTCTCCCTGCAGCTAACTGAAACTTCCATTATGACTGTTGGCTGAGAAAACTTCAATAACTTATGACATACTTTTCTGACTCATTTTATAGTATGGCGAATATGATTTAGCTTTTCCTTTTTGCTTCAATCAATCATTTTGAATGATACTCATTTATCCATCAAATATTTGCTAAATGCTCACTCTTCCACAATCCACAAAGAACTGAGATCATACAGATGGACCTCGAATTCTAATTGTCAGCTGATGGCCACACGGGCCACAGATTGATTAACAGTCTTGTTTCCTGTCGTGAGTGATCCTCTTACAATAGACTGGAGGTTTTTTTCCCAATGAGTTCTTCAAGTGTCTAGCAAAGCTCAGCTTTGAAATGCTGCCTTCTGAGTACAAGCTCTTTTCTTGAGTGGATGTGCTGCCCTGATCCCGCACCTAGGAGCCCTTTTGTTTTCCTTGGCTACTTTGGCTATAAAAATAAAAGTTTTGTAAGTTGTTAGAAAGAAGAATATTAAAAATTAATGTGATTTAATGTCCATTTCCTCTTTTAAATTTTTCCCATTAATTTTGAATTTGGGTATTTAATTTTTTAAGTAATTTTCTCCTATGTGAATTACAGTCATTATTCTTTATAGCCTGTCAAGTCAAAATGATAAGAAGGGCCTCAGAACTCTGGTACATATATTCTTAAACTTTTGAACAAGAGAAAATCTAAAATAGTCCATGGCACCCTATATAGAAATAAGTACTGAAAAATGCAGGCAGTGTCTCAGAAAAAAAACATTTTTCAGAGGCAGTTTCTTTGACTTCCACAATTGTGTGTTTAAAAATAAATTATCTACAAGAGACCACATCTTTAGTTGTGATGCTATTGATATTTGATAGCTGTGAACGGAGACATACTTGGTATTCTTTAAAGAGATAGGTCCTGGTATGTCACCCATATTTGAGTAGGTAGCTCTACACCCTTGAGAATATGGATACGGAAAATTGTGCTTGGCTTCTTATTTGATAAAAGAAACATGAATTTATGGGCTTTGGGGCTTTGAGGATAGATCTGTAGAGAGTTAGACACAAAGAGTGGATGCCAGAAAATGTGATCATGAGTATTTTAACATTTTGGGTAAAATAATTTTAAGTTTCTGTTGTCCAATTTCTGTTTTAGAATGACAAGTCACTTAAATAACATACAATATGGATGAAGTATGATCTAAAGGGAAGTAATTACTTTGTAAGCCTAGTAAATTCACTGTTATGTATTTGTTTATTATATTATGCGTATTTTACTTATGTTCTGTATTATACTATAAGAAGATAAAACAACTAGAATTAAACATTTGGTTCTAAATCAGTATGTACTGAGAGTATAATGAAGCAAGGGGGTTTAGGGGCATTTAGATACTGCTTCTGATAAAAAGAAAACAAAATACCATGACCCTTCACTTGAATTCATAAGAGAAATAAACCTAGAATCTCAGCTTTCCATTTTTGTTTCCCATTTACTTTGGGTCACACTACTCCTGATACACATATATTTGTTTGTGTTGTATATGTGAGTGGTGTTTTCTTATGCATATGCACTCACACATACTTGCTTCTGTGGAAGCTGGAACTTAATGTCCAGGCCCTTCTTTGCCTATCATTCTCAAGTTTGTTTGTATGATTTTTAGATACGGTCTCTTATTAAACCTGAAATTTGTGAATTTGGTTAGACTTGAACACCAGCAAGCCTCAAGGATTTGTCTTCTCCTCCCCAGGACAGGGGCTAAAGATGCATATCAACACACTGTGATTTTATATGGATACTAGGAATTCAAACCTGTTCCCTCACAGCTAAGTAACAAGAACTTTAAGCGTTGAGACAACTTATCATCCTTAGTGACTATTACTTTACATAGTATAGAGACATAACAATCATTAATATATCTCTGTCAACTAACTTATCTAATATAATTATGGCTGAATACAAAGATAGTCACTGATCTGAACCTGTGGTCACCTTAGATTACAGAAGCAGGAATTTCTATTGGATAGGATATCATCATGATGAGATCAGTTATCTATGGTGGAGAGGCTCTGTTTCAAAGTAGGCCATCTCATAGAAATTGCATTGACCTCTCTTATTACTAATAAACTACAAACTTATTGGGCCACATTATAGAGAGCATTCAATAAAATGATGAGTAGAAAAATACCTTAAGAAAAGTTATAAGCTAACCATGATCACTACATCAATTCTTTATTTAAACCTACAGCTTAAATAGGTACCCAGAACACAATTAAAGAAGTAATTAACTTTTTAATTCTTTTTTCACCTTCTCAGTGCATGATGTAACTTTTTTGCTCTGTGTGGTCCATACTAGTTTCTTAATGTGAATGAAGAAGCAATGATCATGAATAGATTTTTGAGATTCAGGAGGCTGAGATTTCTACTGAAATCTCTAGTCACCAAATGAAACATGAATTATGTGAAGCAAAGAAAAGAACATTTAAGTGCATTTCAGCAGGTATTTCAATAAGGGGATCAATTTCTGTAATTTCTCCATAACCGTGATCTCTGACCTACTGATAACAAAGGAGAAAAAGTTTGACTTAAAAGCATCAAGAACAACAAACTGGAACAGCACTTCAGGTAGGACACAAATGAACAGCAGCAGCGGCAGCAGCAACAACAAATGGTATTCCAATAAAAACTGATGTTGTAAGTCCAAATCAACTGGAGCAATGTTGAAAAGTCTACAAATGTCTATCTTCTCTTTGTAAAGAAATAAAAAGCTAATTTATTTCCAGTTGAAAGTTGATTGAACTGACATCATATCAGTTCCAGGGTACTTTTGTATTTAGCAGCAGGGATGAGAATTGTGACCCTCCAAGAAGATGATATTCTTTACAAGAAAGACTTTCAACCAGGAGAAACTTGTAACTGTCCTTTAAAATGAACTTGTTTGAAAGTTAGAGAAAGAGAAATGCTTGTGTAGTGACGAAAAATGCTAAGTTATTTTATGAGAAATCATACAGATGAGCTTATGGAGAAATAAAGTACCTGGAGGATATCCATTTGTCTTTGGCTCTATCTTGAACATTTTGGGCTTATTTATTTATTTATTTTAAAAATTTTTAATGAATTGCTTAACAAACTGATCATAGTGTCCTCTCCCTTCTATCTTCCAATCCTACATTCTCACCTCCCTTCCCCTTTAGAGAAGGGAAGGCATCCCATAGATATCAATCACCTTGACATATCAAGTTACAGTAGGACTGGGGACTTCTATTGAGGCTAGATAAGGCATCCTAGTTCAGAGAAAGGGATCCAAATGGAATATTTCAAGCTTAACTGCAAACTTGGGATTACTAACAGATTAGGTTTGTTTAATATATACTTTTGCTTTCTTTAGAGAAAAATTTAAATAATTAGAAGCCATGTATTTAAGTAGCCTAAAACATGTGTTCCTATACATTGTCCTTTCTGTGATTAAGAACAAAAACCTCAACAAACACCTTTCAATATAAAAAGTAAAATACTTGGTTGGTATGCAAATACAAAGAAATAGAGAAATTCTTTCCCATTTCAGTGCTTGATTTCACATCCATTTGTACATTTTAGCATCTGCTAACTGAAGTTTATATAAAGGTCTTCAGATAATAAGTTTGTATTTCAATATTTTCATCAAAAGTTTTTTCTTCTCATTTCATGTCTCACTAAACTTTCACTTAAATAATGTAAATGTGAAGTATGATGTTCAAATCTGTCCTGAGGGAGTAATATCTAATACAGAACTCTGAACTCTGGTTTTTACTGACTCTAAGCTTCTGCTCTTACTTTTTCAAGTATCATTTGACAGGGCCCAGAGCCAGGGTTTAAAAATCAGAAAATAAGATGGACATGAATGCCTAAAATAAAAGCATAGAATTTAATTAAACTCACAGATTAGAGATGAGGACGAAGCCATTAAATAATGTGAGCCTGTTATTGAAGGTCTGTGAATCTGGTCCCATCCATGAGCTTAGCTTCTCAAATGTTTTACTGTAATTGGTCATAGTGAATGAGAAGAAGCTGTGCTGCAGTGGAGATACAAATTAGAAACAAGGCAGAAGACCCGAAGTCTGAATCTCAACACTGAAAGAATATAAGGGATAGACAGACAGATGGATGGATGGAGATGAGATGACAGATAGAGTAGATAGATAGATAGATAGATAGATAGATAGATAGATAGTAGATGAAGTTAAAAGGGGACAATTGTTGTGCAGGGAAAATGAACATTTCTGTTTTATTCAGTTACATATTGGTATGCTAAGTAGCTCAGAGCTGATTTCATCTCAGCTCTGTGCCTTACGCACAGAGTAAAGGTTCATGCTTGAGGTTTTTCCAGACAGTAAAGAAGTTAGAAGGTTTATCTTTAAAGTGGATCAAATGTAGATTATTACCATTGTACAATGGTCAAGATAAGAGAAGAAACCAGAAGATACAGAGCAAAGATCAAGATGGGAGATATATGCAATATTATACTTCAATTCATCCATCCTCACTCTTTCTATCTTCCTTCCTTCCTTCCTTCCTTCCATCCCTTCATCCTTCATCCTTTCTTTTGTAGCCAGGGGCTTTTTTACCTGGGGTCTTAATTCCAGAATAACGACTCTGAGACTTAATTATATATGAATGAATGCATAAGCTTTGGCTTGTTTCATGACTAGCTTATAATTATATAATCTTTTTATTCTCACCTGAGTTCAGCCACATAGCTATTTACCTCTCCCAAGTATTATGCATCAATCTCCTCCAAGTCTAGGGTAAAAGTCTCCCACTCTTGACTCTTTCTCAGAATTCTTTCTCCCTCTGCTGGATGTCCCATTTTCTATTTCCTGCCTCAGCTCACTGGCTAATCAGCTTTTTATTGACAGGTGATACTTTCACACAGTGCACAAAGATTCTCTATACACCACCTCCCTTCCCTTACTTTTCTGTGCATTGTTAGAAATGAAACTCACTGCTTGCTCCATGCTAAGCTACTGTGCTATTTAGTAGAATATCATTCCTGTCTCTAAATTTTGTTTTCTCCTATGGACTAGAATTTTTAAAATTCCTTTGAAACACTTAAGTGACAATTAGATTCAATGTACTAAAAAATATTTCAAATCCAATACTACTGTTTATGAAAACTCTATATATAAATAAAAAATTATGATATTAACATGCAAATTTTGTCAATTGTAGTAAAGTTTATTTATTTACTTCACACAGATGCACACACACACACACACAGGTTTTTCAGGTAAGGACTAAAGCCAACTGAAAAATTTGGTGGTTATTCATTTATTTTCCATGCAAATAACTTTAGTGCTTATTAGATTTGTTCCACTCTCAGACTACTGTAGTACATGGGCAAAAGACATATCAAGTCTAATGTCACAAGCAGAGATGTTAGTCAAGCATTGAAGTAATAGATTAGTATTTGAATATCTACTTAAAACCTTAGTTCAGAGGTAACTTTGATCACATTTATTGTAATACAGATAGCAAGGTAGTAATCCCAGGTTAAGCTGGAAGACACTTAGCTTATTAGGCATTAGAAATTAAAATTGCTTTGAGATCTCATACCTAATATTATTGTCAATAATAAGAATGAAAATAAATGCTAATGCTGATTTGAGTAAAGAAGACTTATTCAGTGCTAAACTGTTCAACCTTTGTGGTAATTAGTATGAAGATTCTAAGAAGCTACAACCAGAACTGTTAAGGTCCAGGAATAGCTGAAGAATGATTCCCCAAACCAAAATAGTGTGGAAAAGCAAAGAGAAAGAGCTGAATTTCCTGCATGCAGGATCTCCCCATTTGGGAATGGAGACACATGGTAGAGTCACAGGCCAAGTTTTATTGTCAGGGGAATTCACGGAGGAAATAAGTGTCCTTTTACTATTATTGGTTAGCTCTACCTTTAGGGTTCTTGATTCTATAATTAGATATGCTTTGGAGACTTCCTTTTCTTATGCATTTTAGTTACTTATTCTTACTCCAGACCAGATGACAGGTGTCCTCAGAATGGCTGTTTGTGACTGTGGTTGGCTGACCATGGGCTCCTGGACATGAGTTTTTATTTCTGGGAAACAGAATCTTAGGCCTAGTCTTCCAAACTGCCAGTTTGTCGTCTATCATGGAGTCTGCCTGACTCTGACTAACTCAGTCCTTTCAGAACTACCATAGGACTTAGCTGTACCACTATTGATAGATAAACAAATGATTTTGTGTTATCATAAAAGGGATATTCGTACAACTGTTTATTACAGCACAGAGTCCAGAATTACCTAGTTCCATAGACTCTACAAATGTCTGTGGATACTGGGATATTATTTACTTGAAACTACATGTAATAAAAACATTTCTAGGAAAACTGATGGAACAGAAAATCATTGTGATATCTAAAGTAAGCCAGAGTGGAGAACACAAACTCTAAATGTTCTCTTATATGAGGGTCATAGACTTGTACGTGTAAATATGTTTTACATGTATGTATTATGTAAGTGTATGAACTAAGTGTCTGCATATATGTATCTATGTATGTATACATAAGAGGGGAACAATAGATCTTAAGGGGGGGTAAAGAGAGCATATTATAATACATGAAATAACAAAGCAAAAATGTACTATTTTTGAAAGAAACTGAAGGAGCCAGAAGGGTGCATGTGAGAACCCTGAGAGGGCAATGGAATTCATCAACAAGTTGAAGATAAAACAACTATGACCATGCCATGAAGAATCCCTTTAATCGTTATGCTAGATTGAATAATAAAGAGATAATTTCAAGAAATTTAAAAGGTATAAGACTTGGTCTCAGTGGTACTCTAAATATAAGTGAATTACTATTTCATGTTATAAAATCTATGTTATTTCATAATTTTGTTTAGAGATTGCAAATGGAGTTAGATATTATAAGAAATTTGGATACACATACACATTGGATCATTTCTTCATACATACTAAGGTTACCATTTTATTGTTGTTTAATTAAGTTAAGCAACAATTTTTTTCAGCATTCAAAGATGTCTGTCAAATATTTATTGATCTGGAATACAACTAAGTGAACTATGTAACCACTTTATACTTTGTTCCTTTTAAATGCCAAAGAATGGGAAATCCAACCATCTTATATATATTTATTTTAGTTTACATATATTCTTATGTGATTAAGGCTGTAACACATTTTCTGAAGTAAATGTATTGCTTAATAAACATTATGTGTATCCTACAGAAGTTCAGTCTTTGTTGACAACTATTTTAATGTGTATGTGTACATTTATCTGATAATAATCACATAACCTCCTACAATAAGTATTATCTCTCTCTCATTTGCTTTGAGAAGCTGATAATTTAACAAAAACAGCAGATAAATAAACAGGAAATTTTATGTGAGGATGATAAAAGCTAAAGGAGAGGAAACAAAAAAATATTTGAAGGTTATAAGCTGGAAAAAAGACTAGAGCACTAATAGCTCTGTTGAGCAATCAAGGACATGGAGTCAGGCAAAGGGTAAATGAGATACAGAAGCTGCGAGAAGCTCTCAGAAGGAAGGGAATATAATGAAGATGACAAACATCAGCTGCAGTCAAGAAAAAGAATGGATAAAATCAGTTGTTACTTTCTATTAATCTATAAATTACCTATAATTTTATTTTATATTTAAATTCACATGTGTGTGTGAATGTCTATATTTATCTCTAGATAGATATGTGTGTTATGTCTATATCTATCTCTGTAGATAGATAGATAGATAGATAGATAGATAGATAGATAGATAGATAGACCAGTAATTCATATGACCATGGACATGCCATATACTTAATGTCTTTGTTCACCATATCATTTCAAATTTTACATTGTGTTTTGGATTTGATATACCATTACTCATAGTTTTAATTTTTTCTTTCATATCCAAGCAAATAATAACCAGAATTCTGCTGCTATAGAGTTAAGTTTTGCTAATACTATATTATCATTTTAATTGATCTTGAGTCATTGATACAGTTTAATATAATTTTGTTTCACTTCTCTCTTTGCACATAATTAAAAGGATTTTTTAAACTCCACATTTAGCATGAATTATTCCTATTTAAGCTATACTACATACCATAAATTAAACTACAAGTGGACACATTCTAAGCCTAAGCAATTCTCCCTCCTCATTTACCAGGAACTTAAACTGTTAAGGAAAGGATTAGTTATATGATAATAACATTGTTAATTTCAAATTCCAATTGTTCAAAGTGGAGTTTATTTTTATTTCTATAAAGGATTCTCTGAACCTAGAAGGATTAGAATAAGAAGTCATTATCTATTAAAAAGAACATGATAAAGTGAAGTTGATGGGTTTATTTGACCTTCAGAGAATATGTTTGCTGTACGCCGTCATTTGCATCTCAGAACCGCTACTGCTCTCCATGGTACCCTTGAACAGTGCTTATAGTTGGTGACACTAAACGTCATCTATAGGATGAAAATATAAAAAGGTGCTGAATTAAATTTGCATGAAGGTTAAATACAATATTGTAATATAAAACAATATCTATCATCATTACACATCATGGGACTTCTATAATAATAATGTTTTCTTCCAGCTTTTAATGTGAAACTGACAAGTATGGGTCCAGTACACTTGTAAATTATGTGAGATAATTTTCTTTATATTTTCTCAGCATCTTCACTTATGCATTCGATAAAATAAATGAAATAAAATTCTGTGCTTCAACAGTTTTGAAAAATACCTGGATTGTTTTCTAGTTGCATTGCATTATAATTTTGCTTCTGAATGTCAAGGTCAAATACATTTTTATGTCAATTTATCAAATTATATGAGTACTTTTTCAAATGCATTCTAATTGATTACATCTGCCCACAGATCTTTCTCATGGGCTACCATTATGTGCTGTAGATCCCTTTGTGGAAGTAGGGAAATACAAGCCATCTTTTATTAAGTAAAATATAAATTTTACACATTGGTTCTTTGTAAAACATATTCTTTTTCCTTTGAAGAACATAGGGAAGAGTCCTATTTCTCTTCACATTATCTTGTGAACAAGTCATTTTGTACTGATACTTAGCTTAAGAGAAAATTCTTCCAACAAAGAACAGTATATATGTAACTATCCAGATTTAGAGACCTATCATATAAGAAATTAACTGGGGCTATATTTTCCTTTCTACTAAAAATTAAAGAATATCTTAGAACATAATTATCCATGCTCAATACAAATGTATCAGAACTATTTGCTACTAATCATCTTTACATGTGTTACTCTACTCTTCTAAATCAAAAGTTGTATTTCCTAAAATACAAAACTTCTCAGATATATCTTGAATGGATGTGCAAGGTTACATTAGGGAAAAAGTAAAGATTTTTAAATTGCAGTATGAGTAATTAGCATGTGACCAAGGATACATCGCATCACCGTCAACAACAAGAACAATAATGACAACAACAACAGCAACAATGGCAGCAGGATAGCTAAAGGAAAACCTTAGGTATTTAACATAAAAATGCAAATGTCATTTTTTTTCTAGCATTCATACATACTGTTTCTTTGTAACAGTGATTATAACTGTTTTATGTTTTGCTTGATTTGCTTTTAAGAAAGGGCTCTACACATTCATTTACACTGTGTCCAGAAAGTAATATAGGTTTCTGTGCCCGGACAATAAGCATATCAATAAGAAAATAAAATGAATGCCTTAAACAAACGGGGCCCTTCTAAAACCCATCTTTTTTATTTCCTCCTTATTTTAAGCAGTATTCACTTACCGTAAAGTAATACATGGAAACATTTTATTAAGAGTCTGGTTCCAACCCTCCTCTTCTGTTCACTGCACCCTCCCACTCCTCTCCTCACATTGGACTAAAAGTCGCCTTGCTGATGATAGTTTCCTTTTAACAGTCAGTGGCGGAGAAGATGGCCGTCCTTTCTCATGCTTGATGCATGACACGGTGGCCAAACCTGTCTTATGCCTATGAAGCATAAAAATTAAATCAAATCAAATCCAGAAAGCACATTGAAGGAGGAAAAAAGAGAGACAGAGACCTACTTACCACCATACCATCCACAGACCTGCCCTCCAACACATGGCACAGGTGGGCCATAGACATCCACAACTGCCACACCATGCAGTAGAGATGAAGGATGTCACCAGGGGCCTGCCAGCCATGTGGCCAACCTGAATGAATCAATAGCCACCACAATGTAAGAATATGTTGTGGTTCAATGGCAGAGAAAGGGAAGTGGAGTATCTTGAGTTTATAAAGAGATTTAACCTTGCCAGGGAAACATGGTGGGGCTGGCTCTGGAGGGGTGGGTGTTAGTGAGCTGGTCCCATGGGCATGAGAGCAAGAGAACTGACCCTGTCTCCCCCTGATGGTGGCGCTGAGTGACTTAGCCAGAGCAGTGTGGAGAGCCCACCCTGGTGATGCCAATAGCTGGCCAGCTTCTACCTAGGCCCAGACCCAGGGCTCTGAATTGGCCCAGTCCAAAATCTATACATCTGAAAAGGTTTGGAATATGTGAAAGGGCTAGGCCTGCTGTCTCAAAGCTGCAGGATCTCCATGGCACAGGGTACCAACAGTATAACCAGAGAATTCCCTATAAGGATTCAATATTGATGGTGTCACAAAAGCTAGAGATCCTGAAGCCCAATGATTCATTGCAATAGACATTCACAAGTGGACAGAGAGATATATTGTGGGACATAATGTGACACACTGCAGCTTTGTTTCTGTTATAGTACTTGTGTGTGTGTGTTGTGTATGTGAGTGTGTGTGTGTGTGTGTGTGTGTGTGTGTGTGTGTGTGTGTTGTGTTTTATTTGAGGGATAGGTTGCAAGGGCAAAGGGCAGATATGAGAGGTGGGGAGATGAGTGGGACTGGAGTGCATGCTGTGAAACAATGAATCAATAAAAAGATTTTTAAAAGACTCAGATCCATGTAAAATTTTCATAAAACACACAATATACTAGAGTAGAAAGCCTTTGAGAGTACTTTTAAATTTTAATTTCCTTCTATTTAGGTGTGATCGGATCAATACAAATTTTATTTAATATGGAGAAATATTTGTTCAAAACACATGTAGCTTTATATACATATTCCATGAGCTGTTAGATTCTTGAACGCTGAAATTATTAACTTAGGTCTCAAAGTACCCTGGCATTCTGGGACTGTGCTTTGGGAGATCTTTCTGTTTTAACTAAGTGCTCCTTCTTGGTGTGTTTTAATTCCCCAAAGTCATGAGTTGAGTGCTTTGTGCTTGCGAAAAGTCAGATTGGTCTTACAGGTATAGTCAGGAATACATCTCCTAACTATGAGTATTTTACAAAAGTCTGATAGATGAGGTAGGGTCACTTAAACAATATCTTCTTTTCAATGGAAACAATTTCAGACACAGATTAAATTAGCCTCAAGACCTCTGAGTGGGCATGAGCCAAAGCATTTGCTTTTTGGTTATGCTTAGTTGCTAGTACTTGCTGCCAGGTGTCTTTATACTTCTGGATATTTAAAGGGAATATCTTCATAACTTACTGTTATGCAAAACATTTCAGAGACTGCAAAGAAGGAAAGCAATTCCAAGGAAACACCAGGAGTTAAAATGGTCAACGATAATTGCAGGCAACTGAAAACAAAATTTCATTTTTGTTCAACACAGAACAATCTGGGTATAAAAATATTTTCCTGTCTCTATGAACATACTGCTGCTGTAATTTTTTTATCCATGATGAGGATGAATCTAATCATGTAAACTTCTCCTTTTGTATTTAAGATCATTGGCTGAGTTAACAAAATAAGTCACATTCCTAATTATCCATATCCCATGCACTTGGCCTTACTATTTTAAGGAGTACTACTTTTTTCTACTCCATGTAATGAAACATAGGTTTTCAAATAAAATATATTCATATATTTAATCATGTGAAACCATTAATCAAAAACTCTACTTAGTTTCATTTCAGTACTATTTTTCTGCCAAATTTAAATTTTACCTAATAGAGGTTTTAAGTAATTTTGAGAAGAAATAAATACTGAGTTAATCGTGTTTGCACATTTATGTCAGAAAATAATTATGGTTAATAATAGAGAATGAAGTGAACATAATCAATTGAATATATTTTTATATTGTCATAAACTTATTTGAATATTCAATAAATATATATATATATATATAATATAATATATATATATATCTTGTGACACATTCACAAGATAATTTGCAGCAAGGTTTCACAGAAACCTTTAAATTTAACAAATGATTACAATTTAACATTTAAAGTATTCTGACTGAAGAAATGGTTTAGTTTGCAAAGTTCATGTGACAGAAGTGTGAAGAACAGAGTCTAAACCATCAGTTCTTGTAGTAGCTGGACATAGTGCACATAACTGTAAGCAGAGCACTGTGTGTGTGAGGGATGCATGAAGAGGCAAACCATGGCTAATTGTCCAAGGAGGCTAGCTGAAACCACTAGCTCCAATTTCTGTGGAGACCAAATCTCAAAAACAACATAAAGTACACAGCAACACTAAACATACCCAGATGTCAATATTGACAATATATGAGTCATCTATACACATGCACAAGAATATACCACACATGCAAAAATAAATAAAGTAATAATTATACACATACATACATACACATGCATGCATACAAACACACACACACACACACACAGACACACACATATTCACAATTCAGGTGAACAAATTCTAAGATGACCTTTTAAGTATATTATTTGCAGTAAAATTCACTTTAAAAATCAAAATTTAAATACTTGTTCATCTTAGCACAGCGTTGTCATTTTTCTCTTACAAATAAAATCACTTTAATAGTTCTTAGTAATGTATGTCTGTACTTATAAATAGTAAGACAGAAGAACTGAAATATCAATCTATATAGTGAGTTTGATAGATAGAAGATAGGTAGATAGGTAGATAGGTAGATAGATAGACAGAGATAAAGAGGACAAAGAGAGACAGACAGATCTCCAATGTTCCTGGGTGTGGACATGGGTACACGTGTATGTAGGACAGAGAATGACAGAGTGTCCTACCTCACATTCCACCATATTTTGACACAGTGTCTGTCTTGTCCACTGGTAGATTCCCTTGGCTTTTTACCTTAGAGTAACTCCTCTGCCTCCTCTTCCCATCACCGAGTAGTGATGTGCTGGGACTACAGACATCACGCTTTTTTTAGGATATAAATTCCAGAAATACAGAGTGGGTCATCAGGCTTTACCATTGTACCACCTCCCAGCCCCAAAGGCTCCATATTCACATAAAAGATGCTTCATAAATTTGCATTGGATGAGAAAGAGAATAAACAATGACAGTGTCTGAATGTTCCGGACAAGTACTCTTCATTCCTTTGTGTCATTTGATAGAGATTTCCCTTTAGAATGCAAGGTAATAGATCATTTTATGTGTCAGATTTGAATCTATCAAGTAACTTGGGCTCTCAATATCAGATTAATTTACAAAGTAAAAGCTTTGTGTATGTTTTAGTTTCTTAAGTCACAATAGTGATGTGTGGAGGATAATAACTAATATTCTGATTAATTCAGCTATGAAACACGTTTTTATCAATCAGCAAATAAATTCTAGGAAATGTTTAAAAGAATTTTAAAGAACTCCCCACCCCCAATAAAAATGTGTAAAAGAAAAGGTGTCATGTAAGACATGAGCAGTGAGGGACTGTTCAGTTCTTCATGAGTCCTAAAGTTTTGGCTAATTCAAGACAAAAACTAATTATATTATACCCACTTAGTTCAATTTTTCCTTTTTTTATACCGACAATGATTTTTACTTCCTGGGCTGTAAGTCTTTCATCTTTTTAAGAGTATTCATTACTCTGTTAGCTTCCTAATGGATACAATGGAAAATGTACTCAGTTGAGATAATATACTAATAATTTACAACTTGACAGTAGAAGCAATTATCTAGGAGAAGTGATACCAGGAGAGCAGCAATGGGTCCTGTAGAGAAAAGGATAAATTGGCATTATGCATGGAGCCTTATACTTTCAGTTGAAAACAGTGTATCTTTATGTGTGCCATTGAAAGGACCATATATTCAACCCTACTCTAAATTAAATATTAGACAAATGTATTTTGTTTTCATGCCACATTTTATCTTCTCATTGATTATTTGATAATTTTAAGATAGCAATATTACATGCCAACCTGAGTCAAAAGTAGCATATTTTCCATATATCCTTGGAATTTTCACCAATCTATGAAGCCAGTCTTACAGTCCTTTGATGAGCAGTATAGCTTGTAAATAAGTGAGATCCCATGAAAAGTGACCTTTAAAAGCTTTCAACAGCTTTAATTCAGTGGAAGTACAATTTATTTAACCTTTTAGAAAATGCTTATTTTGACAGATTTACTTTTCAGAGTTATAAAATGATATGCTAGAAGATGTGCTTTGTATTTATTATTCATAACTTACTTATACAGTGAAGATTTCTAACCATAAAATTTTATTTGAAAGGCTGGAGTACATTTATTTCCTCTACAAACTACTCACTTATATCGTCATTTAAATCTTATTTCTTGTTATTATGTCATATACATACAACACATATAATTGGGTAGTTAAAATATTCTAACATTTGGATCATAATATAAAACACAAACTTTTGTTACTGAAATGTGTGTAAATGACTTACATATAAATTTTGACAGTTACTTTGATTGGTCACAATGATTGATTGGCTTCTGAATACATAACATTTTTTTCATATTAATTTATTTTCAATAAAATTCAGAGACTGGAGTCTGGGATCATCTGTTGAGAGCCCTTGCTGTTCTTGCAAAACAACAACAACAAAATAAAGAAGAAGAAGGAGGAGGAGGAGGAGGAGGAGGAGAGAGGAGGAGGAGAGGAAGAGGAAGGAAGGAAGGAAGGAAGGAAGGAAGGAAGGAAGGAAGAAGAAAGAAAGAAAGAAAGAAAGAAAGAAAGAAAGAAAGAAAGAAAGAAAGAAAAGAAAGAAAGAAAGAAAGAAGAAAGAAAAAGAGAACAAGTTTAGTGGATAGGCCATTTCAGGAGGTCCACAACTGCCTCCAAAAGAACCTGAAGCCTCTTCCACCTACACACCCACATTCAGGCGAACATAATTGCATACAGGTACACATGCACACGCACACACACACACATATTTAATTAAAAGTTTAATAATACACACACTACGTGCAATTTTCAGAAAGACTAAAGAAAATAATTTTCAAAAATAGTGGCATTTGGTTCATCTTCTTCACTTTCATATAATGATTACATAATCTTAAATTATCAGGATCCTATCAGCTGTATGTTTGCTTTGCATCTACAACTGTTTCATATATAAAGATACATGATTTATGTTGAAGTTTTCTTCTATTTGGGGTTTCTTTTCAGTTTATTATTTTGGTTCATCATCTATTGCCTATAATGGTTTAAATATTGGGGAAATTGCTAGCAATTTTTTAATATAGAACTTTATTTTATTTATAATGGGTAAAAGGAAAAAGATGGTCAAGAACTTACAGTATGAAAACCCCAAATGCCTTACTGTATCTATTTATCATACGACAGGATCTATAGCTATTGATTAATATTTATTCGTTTGAACTTATTTTTATTCTACATTAAATTTATTCTAATTAGTATGTTATTTTGGTTTTAATAATTCTTTATACTTATATAAAACAAATATTACTAACAGTGTTATTACAAATGAAAATATCAATATGCTTATGAAGAGAAAGTTTCCTTGTCATGGTTAATTCATTTATAAAATATTAATAAGATTAGTAATGGTAGAACAGTGTTAACTAGTTATGGGGAAAGCCCCAGGAAGTCCTTCCAGGGAGAGGCACTCTTTTTAAGAGCAGATGATGAGAATTCTTCATTCATGATTCATCTCTTTTCCATTCTGTGGAGGGGGTCTTCTCTAGTCTTACTTCTTTTCATCCTTATCCTCAAGACTTAACTAGCATTTGAGATGAAAATTACACTTAGAGTACTATGCTACCTTACTACTGAGTAGTCATCAGGCTGAAATAACTCCTAATAATTGAATTTAGAACTTTTATTGCTGGGCACACAATAGCCTGTTTAGATTATGGGTTTGATCTGCTTTAGATTATAAAGATTAACTCCTATCTGGTTAAATTGTCAAATCCCTTAAATTTTTCTAGGCTATATTATAACCTGTAAGAATATCCTAAAACTCTGGAATTGGGAATTACTCCCTGATCTTACCTCTCTCAAAATGGCTTACTAATTGTCTTCATTCCCTGAAAATAAGCCAATAATCAAGAAGGAGATGTATATTGATCACGGGTGTTACTAATAAGCAAGAGATTAAAAACTAAAATGTATCATTTTATGAAAGAGTGAAAGTAAATGCATTCACCACTTACTAATACAAACCTTGACCCCAGGCACCTGGTGTCAACTGAACTGGAAAGTTCAAAGCCTTGGCACACAGGAAGAAATTGTTTCATCAGAAACACCTGTAAGCCTTAGAATCAGAAAATAGAGGCCTACCTCCTGCAATAGTACCTCTCAATCCTATTTTCAAACAGTCATGGTTATCATCAGAATTACATCAGCCTCATTTTCAATATAAAATGATTCATTAAAAATGTACTTTGTTTACCTTACAAATTTACTCTCTGAGTAATGATTTGATCAGACACATTGAAATAATTGCACAAGTAATTTCTATAGCAATCACTAAAGAATATGAAAATGAAGTTATTTCTGCTCACAGTTTGTTAATCATCATCTGCTTAATTATATATTTGCACATTAAATAACTATTGATTGAGAACCTACTATGTACCGAAGAAGTATGTAAAATCTACTAGGTTTTTGCTTGCAAAAAAAAAAATGATGAAGTATATTTTTCTCCAGGAACAGAACCATGTGAGTGTACACATCAAAAAAGAATATGCATTTTAAACAAAGCATGCATATAAGTACATAGGATGATTCGTGAAGGCTGGTTTTACATTTTATTTCAGAATGTGCAATCGTCTGTCAATCAATTTGACAGATTTAAGGACTGGGACTTCCCATATGTTTTAAGAGGAGAAACAGCTGAATGACTGTCTCCATGACTGAACTTTACCCTGGAAGAAGCTAGCAAAGCACCAGCTCGATTTGCCTCTTCTTTCTGGTTGATAACTCAATGAGCCCTGCTTCCTTAAGAACTACCATAGGCGCATTCCTCTCCTATGGACATCAGACAAGGCAGCACAACTAGAACAACATGTCCCAAATACAGGCAACAGCTTTTGGAATAGCAACCACTCCAAATGTTCATGATCCTCATGAAGACAGAACTGCACATCTGCTACATATGTGGGTAGGCCTAACTCCAGCCTGTGTATGCTACTTGGTTGGTGGGGAAACCCAGGGAGGGTCCCACCCACTCAGAGGAGAAGAGGAGGGGGGTTAGGGGGTGGGATTGTGAGAGGGAGTGACCGAGGGAGACTGTAAAATGGATAAGTTAAAAAAAAATAAAAAACTATGGTAGGAGCTATTCTCAAACTGTGGGTCAAAATATATCCTTCCCTCCTTGGATTGCTTTCATCAGGTAATCCACCACATTCGTGAATTACACAGTTAAAACAAAAGGCTATTTTGAATAAATGATACTTAAGCTGAGAATCAAAGAATGAGTAGAACTTAGACACACATTTGGTTGTTGAGGAAGCCTTTCTACTTGTTTATTTTCCTAAAAGTTAACTATTACATGCAGTTTTCCAGAGCTGGAAACCATTCCAGGCAAAGCAGTATCTTTCCAAATGAATCAAGACATTGTTGAAGAAAGTAGGCTTTAAAATCACATTAGAAGCTACAACTCCATGTCAACCATGTCAAGTATGAATCAATCTCTCTACACTCATATTCTACAAAAATATCCAAGACAAAAAAAAAAAAAAAGTCAGATGCAGTTGTGCTAGAGAACTCTTGGAAGACAGCCATCCTATTTTGTAGCCTGAGGAAAAAAGTGCAAGTGTTTAAGGATAGCCTTACTTACTCAGCATGGACAAAATGAGACCAATAAAAGTTGTGAGTCTTCATGCTCTACTTCAGATGACTGCTTTTCCCTGGAGTGGAGCTCTGAGGACCTATAACCAGATGTGCCTCTGCTCCAGAGTCTGCTGTTTTTCCTAGAATTCTACTGCTGCTCCAGATGTTTAATTTTGTTGGTTATGACCACCAGACACATTATACTGCTCAAAACTGAGACTTCTTTATAATGATGTTGACATGTTTGTTGACTCTAATCTCAGGCTGTTCATCTATTAGTTCAAATCACTTCAAAACTTTGTTCATGGACAAACATGAATTTTAGGAGATAGCAGGAATGAAAAAATACAAAAATAATTAGGAATAAATATTAGTCTAATATGAGACATTGGTAATAGAGAAAGTTTAGAGGTATAATAATAATAAAAAAAAGAAATTTGTTACATCAAAAAATATTGCTCTGAAATGAGCTAATGTTACAACACACAAGAAACAAGATTATATCAAGTTTTCTTAAAGGACTAGTTCTGAGTACTTAGTATCATAATCAAAGATGTGCATTACTCCATGCTTCACAAAAACTACTGTCAATGACCCAAATATGCATGAGTTTATGCAAAGTTTTGTAGAGAACAGGGATGCCAGTTAGTGCTTATTGCTTGACCTATTTTCTACAGCTGTTTTTCAGCAGTAGGAAGGGTATTCACTAGACATTTTACTTTGCAAATCTTGAAATATTTAGTGTTAGGGTTTCATAATTTTCTGACTTTTTAAACTCAGAATACTATATAAATAATGGAACTCAATTTCATCTTCTCAAAGATAATTTAGAATATGTAGTGGCCAGAGGAATTATTTTAGAAATAATTTGTTAGTTATTAAACATTCAAACTGTTATGTTTGGAAAGGGTTGTACGGAACATTTAGTCCAACACCCACTCTATGAAAAATGTCCTTTATTCCATTTCAGAGAGATGTTCATTAGTGATTTGCTTGAATAACTCTATGTTAGGGAATTAGATTACCTCCTAATACAGAGTATTGAATAGATGGACAATGCTATCAGATGAAAGAGAAAAACAACAACATTATTTTCAACCTGAATTTATACTTATAAACCTTACTACTCATGTTTCAGTCTGCTCAGGCAAGGATTTATAAACAAGCAGTCTCTGCTCCCTGATCCTTACAGGAACATTCTGACAGATGCTTCCAATGTCTGATAACTGCAGTAGAGCAGCAGACATTCTCTTCCCTGCAGACATCTTCTTCCCTGTGCTCCTGATACCGACTTGATTTGTGTGATATGTAAATATGATTTGCAGAATGTCAAAAACTAGGATCTCAAAATAATGTCTACCCCTTCATTGATATAAGTCAGGTGTTTTTTTTCTTTTTATTTCTACATATTACAATACTGAGAGTATTGAATATTCTAAAAGTGAAATATGCTGGTAACTTAGAGTCAGTGCAGAGAAGAAACAGGGTTTACATTAAATCCTGGTTAGAGTTGTTTTGGTTCTGTGTTTTCATCCTGCCTTTCTCCTTTATTTCAGAAAATAATTTATATGTGAAAAGATATTATGGCATATTCTTTGCTCCAACATAGCTATCACTGAGAACATACTCTTCTAGCAATAATCGATATTTAACCAAATGAATACAAGGCAACAAATTCAGTCTTTGAACTACACAGTTTATACAACTATATGAAAAACATTGAGTATGTGAACAATATTAATAAATTGATGAATTAATTTATGTTTAATAATTTACAACGTTTTAAATTCCTGAACAATGTAGCTGAAAGATTTATTATGTAAATTATATCACTTAAAAAATTCAGTCTTTCTCTGTCATGTTCAATAAATATTTTGTTGCCTGTGGGGCCTAATAAAAATTATGTATTATTATCATTTGTCTGATGGCAGTATAAGCACAGCTTAAGGCACAAAATGGCTTTTTGATGTGGCTTCCAGCAGTTTTTGAACTCATTCTTACAATAATTAAATACCTTTTAAAGTGATTATAGATCTTTCCGATTACAACTAAATTTTAGACAAACAGAATTATTTGTTCAGTTTCCAGTGTCTTTGAAAAGCTGATAAATTTTTCAAATATACTGAACATCTTCTAAATGCTCTTTTGCACTGAAATAAATCATTTGACTGACAAATCATTTTGCTATTGTTTAAAAATTATAACTTTTTCAGTTCAGTTTAGCTGTTTTCCATTTCATATTGTATTTTTTTCAAATAATTAAATTGCACTGATGGGAGGTAGAGATAGCACAGCAGTGAAGCAATGAAGTGCTCTTCCAGAAGACCAAGTTAAGTTTCATATACCAATTTCAGAAGTTCAAACCTGCTTGCAACTTGAGCCTAGAGGATCTAATTCCCCTGTTCTGGACTCAACAAGAACCTGTATTCACTGGAGGACAGATAACTTGCATCTGTGTGTACACAGATAACACACACTTGCTCAGTTTCTATTAACTTAAAAATATTATATATAATACATGTATTTTATATTATATTATATTATAATCTTCTGATTTATTTACAAAGATGCACTGAAGTGAGGATCACAGTGGGCACTGATGGGCATTATTATTTTGGCAACAAATGGATACATGCAAAGAAAGGAGAATCACTATAGCAACAAAGTAGAAATTTCTAGTATTATGCCAATAATTTCTTGAATATTCTGAGGTAGATTGACGTGACCACTAAGTGGTTCTCTCTTCATAGTTTCAAGGATTTCTACCTTACGTTTTAGTACCCATTTTTATCATCTTTAATGATTAGATAGCCACCCCACCCCCATTTTTCATTGCCTACCCCGTTCAAACTCAACCTCTCCCTCAGCCTTGCCCTCACTGCTCTTCTCTCTCACACACAACTCTTAGTATCTTATTGAATCACTGAATCGTATAAATTTATTTTTTAGTTTCCTTAGCAATTTCATTGATACAGAAACTATTAATACATATGGGACAGTGGATATTTGTGTAGTATAAAAATATAATAGAACTTTGTAAGTGAAGTTTCTGTGTGTAATGGGGAGGAGCATGCTTTGGTCAAAATCAATTTACGATTTCTTCTCCTTTAAAGTCCTGCTCTTATATAAAGCCTGCTTATTGTTTTGTATAATTCTAGAGAAAAACTGAAAGTGAAAAATCGGACTATGATAGGAAGCCCTTCCTTTAGTGATCATAACTTCCAAATATAGTACTTAATAAAAAATTCTA
The DNA here is from genome assembly GCA_021653895.1 of Mastomys natalensis. Lineage (NCBI taxonomy): Eukaryota > Metazoa > Chordata > Mammalia > Rodentia > Muridae > Mastomys > Mastomys natalensis. The sequence continues at coordinate 77,476 of JAJTUV010002275.1, read as the reverse complement.
ATATCCTCTCAATACAGTTGGAATTAAATTATGATTAGTGTTACATATTAAATTAATATTCCAAAATTGTCACAGAATAACTCTTTGTGGTTATTTTTATTAGTGTATATTACTAACTTAGAAATTTAGATGTATTTGAAGAATCATTTTACTCTTCTGCCAGTTTTGCATGAGCAGAGGCCAATACTCATGTTATGGTCAAAGTTGGCAAATTTGTGATTTGAATTGGTGAAGTTGATACATCCATGCTAATTTCTTTTTTAAATTGGATATTTTACTTATTTACATTTCAGATGTTATCCCCTTCCCCCATTTCCCCCAGGAACTCCCTATCCCATCCCCCCTCCTGCTGCTTCTGTGAGGCCTAATTTCTAATAATGAGACTAGGATTCCTTTTTGGAAAGGGCATCTAGAAGAAACTATTTTATTTTTTAAAGAGCTTGGATATGAGCTCAAGAAAGGGGATACAGTAATCATTCTTGCTAAAATATGACCACTTTACATGTAAACAGAACTGATGATCTTTGTAGCATATAAATAGTCATGAGCAAAATTTACAACTACACTGTCATATCTAATGACGAGAGGATTTTCACCCAGAGGATGGCTGTAAATTTCATAGTGCATTTTCTTGTTCCTTCATTTTTGTTGTTTACATAAATTTTTATTGTACCCCAACATACACATATGCACAAGTTCACTTAGAATAAAGAATTATTAAAGCCTGAAGGTATTTTTAAATTCATCGAACCATACTTTCTCCATAACAATTCATCATATAACTATATGCAAACATATATAAATATGAATAAATAAAAGTGGTGGTTACTAGTGATTGGTAATTTGACAAGATCTAAAATCACTTGTAGCTAGAACTTTTTCATATGTCTATGAGATATTATCTTGAATAGGTTAAATTTTGCAGAGAGGGACTCATTTTAATATGGGTCGGACCAGGTCTGGGTTAGGATGGTGTATTGTATTAATGAAGAAAGTAAGCAGGACAGTAACATTTACCTATCTCTTTTTTCAATTTTTTCCTTTCTGTTTTTATTTTATTTTTGTTTTCATGCTGTTTTTTTATTCTTCTATCATACAATATATCCAGACTACAGTTTCCCATCTCTCCATACAGTCTCCTCCCTATCCTCTCTTCTCTAGATTCACCCTACTCAATTTAGGCAACTCTGTTATTTCTTTGTAGACGTGGTATGTAAAGCTGTAAAGGACCAAAACTTCTGACTTCCAAACTGCTCATAATACTTTCAACACAAAAGAGAGTTACAACTGAGATTAAAACAACGATAGAGATTTTATAAATAAAAACAAAACAAAGGGAGACTACTCAAAGGTAGAAATGAATTTATATCAAAACAACAATATTTATTAGATTCGAGTGTGATTCCATATTAGAACGTAAAATGTGTGGGGCCATGGGTTCAAAGCCAAGGATTGCAGATAAATTGCAATATATATGAAAAAATGTACTAAAACATTTTCCCCTCCAAGGTGAAATGTTGAATTGGTTTGTGTTAGTAAATGCCAATGATTCTGGTTAGATTTCAATAACTTGACTTGTAATGTTTCTCTGTTGAATAGGAAATGCTTATATTATTAATATAAGAATATGATTCTTTTCAATTATTTAATTTAAATTTCAGGTAGGAAATATTCAATTATATTTACTGCCATCTACTTTGACCAGTAAAAAGTAGATATAAGAGTTGACCCAATTACAGGGGATCCACATAGATATTTGATTTTGTCACATAAAAAAATATTATCAGACTAAAAAAAAAAATCACTAAAAATGAAAGAGAAAATCATGATAATCAGTGTGTAATTATGTTATTTTATAAAGTGAATTTTGTGGTGCACTATGAATATGTTACATCAATTGTTCATCAATTCATTTTAAAATTATCAGCAAATTCTCACTGAAGCACTTATTGAAAAACCAATATTTTTCAAATGTATGCATAGAAAATTAAGACCATCATATTGCAATATAATATTTATGGGCTATTAACTATCTATATTTTATCCACTGAATTTGGGATAACTCCCAAAATGTGATAGCACAGGTTTGATGCTCAATTATTATGTATTAACAGCTATTCAGTAAAGTCTAGAGAATGAACTATGATAGACATACTTTTTGTTTTAATGATTAAGCTTAATAAACACACAGCTATCATACATAAGGGAATAAATAGCAAGTATATAGGTAGATAAATTAATGAATTAGACAGATAGACAGATAGATAGACAGTTATGAACTTAAGTATTCAAAAATATACACCAGAAACCAACTGGGAAGCCTCCTTCCATAGTCATTGGTAATTTCCTATAGAGCTTAGTTCAATAACAGAGTGTCCATGGCTGAGTCCTCTTTATATTTATAATTGTGTAATTAATCACTGAATTACTATAAAAGAATGCTTAACTATAAATATAAAATGTTAACAAAAATATGATTGTTTGTGAATCAAAATGATCCTCCTTAACTGGTATGAAATTATTGTGAAGAATATAGAAAATAGGCCCATATAACAATGCCAATGAGACATTCTCTTATTTAAAATTCCCACCACATATGAGGTAAGGTAAAATCATACAACTATTCACATTGCATCTATAATCCATCACAACAGAGTGAATGGGCTTCCAATTCCATTCAGGTTTTGACAATAATACGATTTGGCAAGCAGGCAAAGAATTATTTTTCTCTGCCCAGGGGCTATTGTCTTCAAACACATGCTGCTCCCAATGGCTTCAGAGACACATTTCAATTTAAAATTTTAAGAAATCTTTAATTTAAAACTAGTGTCATTTAAACATTAAATTCTCACTGCATGCTTTTTTATCAACTGAACAACTAAAGCCACAAAGGATTCTCGCAGAAGAATGAAACAGCAGATACATGCTATAGTGAGTACCTGATCTTCAAATCAGGCCTTGATCACAATCATTTTGTCAAGACTGAAAGCTCACAGAAGGCTCGCTGCGGGCTATCACTATACATCACACTCTCTCAGTGTTAAACAAAAAGCCATGATGCTTCAGATGAGTGAGAAGTTCTACTAATGTTCTAAATTTTATGATAAATTAAATGTAAAGACTACATAATTTTAATATTCTTATTTTTTTATTTTTGCGTATATGTTCTCGTGCCTTTTCACAAAAACAGTTAGGCCAAGAAGCTCATGCTCTGATCAAAGGCTAACGACTGGATTGGGGCTCTCTTTCCTCTTTGCGGGTCCTGAGAACTGAATGTTGCTTACCAGGATTGATAACATGTACCCTTCTCCACTGCGCTATTTCCCTTTCCCTTTCCCCTTCCCCTTCCCCTTCCCCTTCCCCTTCCCCTTCCCCTTCCCCTTCCCTTCCCTTCCCCTTTCCTTTCCTTCCTTCCTTCCTTCCTTCCTTCCTTCCTTCCTTCCTTCCTTCCTTCCTTCCTTCCTTCCTTCTTCCCTCCCTTTAAAACAAGATATATTTATTATTTTGGAGATTGTGGTCAATTGAGATTTGAAAAACAAAACAGGTTGAGATAGTTGGTTCGTTTTATTTCACCATGTGGATTCAACATGGAATTCAGAAAATCAGGCTTGGTGAAAAGTGCCTCTCTTAACTGAGCCACTGCTTTCCCAACAAAGAGGAAACTAATGGTTGCTCAAAGGCTGAGGATATAACTCAATGGTAAAGAACTTACTTGGCATTTACAAAGTCTTGAATTTACTACACATCACTCTACATAAAAAAAGAATACTATGCACTGTTAATATATTTCATGCAAAGTCTTATGCATACCTTAAAGGAGACTGAAATCTGTCTGTAAGATCATATTCTTCAGGAAGACAGCTAGTATATCACATGCTTATGAAAATTTCTCAGCCATTCCTGTCTCTAATAAACATGTATTCTTGGTTAACAACTTAAGAAAAGATATAAGTCACATTTACCTTAGAAACAATGTTACAAAAGACTTTTTAAGACACTTTCAATTAGTAATATATGGACATTTTCAGAGAAAACAGCTTTCTCCCCCTGAAATGTCTTAGTAAAGAAAGGTCCTCATAGTCACATGACCATGCATCTCCTCAGGTGACTTTTATTTAGAAACTGCAAAGAATGGAGCCACAGATTTTCCAATGAGTATCCTGAATCTCCCATGATAATTATGATTGTCGTGTCCGCCTTGGCCAGCAAGTAAGACACGACACGATCGGATCCTTCTCAGTCAGCTTTATTCCAGGAACGACTCTTGACTAGGATGGGGACGTATGGCCAGGGACCTGGACCAGGAAGGGGATGGGCTGGGCTCTCAAGCAGCAGAAATGAGCTGCTTATATAACTGCCCAAGGCGGGCTGGGTGATGTGTTCTCTCAGGATAGGTTCAGCTGCCAATACCTCATTAGCATAAGCCCGCTCGGGAGGGGCACGAGGCTGGCGCATGCACAAAGGACTTGTTTACCAGTTTAGCTGAGCTGGCCACTCTGGAAGCCAGCTGCTTACATTGTCAGGTGCTAGTCATATGACTTTGCAACTGTAAACACGGCTGCCTACATATGATCACTCAAGGAGGTCAGCTTATTCTTCCTTCCTCTCTGCTTTCCAACTCTCCAGATAATTTTATTTCTCTTTCTTCAAGCTATTAATGAATAGTTTGCCTCAAGAAGTTTGGTGGCACATGGCTTTGATTCCAACACTAAGGAGCCAGAGGCAGACAGAGCTCTGAGTTCATGGCCAGCATGGTCTATAGAGTGAGTTCCAGGAAAATAAGAACTACACAGAGAAACCCTGTCAGAAACAACAACAAATAAATTAGTAAGTTGTTTAGATTTGTCTATAACTGTACATTTTGACTAATTAATGAATATGAAGTTCATTTGCTTCATGTTTGGTGCTTTAAAAAAAAAAGAGCAATTTTTACATAAAATGAGAATCTAACTTGGGTAGATAATTAGCAGGCAGCTTTGTCAAAAATAATAGATTATAAGTACAAAATGTATTTTTATCAAGGTAAGGAAAAATCAAATAAAGAAATGGTATAAATTGAGAGCATATGTTGAAATTATCTAAGCCAAAATGAACCATCATCCCTCCATATCTGTTTAAATTTTCTGCATAATTATTACATGTGCATCATTTGTTCATTTGAGTTCGTACTTCTTTCACCTTGAAAATATGTGAATAGTAGTAAGTTAGTTAATATTCATATTTAACTCTAAGATCATAAATATTTGTTCCAGCTTTCTCTGCTGATAATTACAGTGACACTGAGCATGAAGAAAGAATGTTTTATGCTGTCTATGTATATATGTTAAAGATGTAAACTTTTAGATATGTGATAAGTAAACTAATTCATTATTCATTGTACAACAAAGCTTTAATATCAATTTTGTTGGGGTTAGTCTTGTGCACTGTGTATTCAGACACTGATGTTTATACCCAAACATCTGTCTAAGGCCCAGACTATGGTCAAGCATCTCTGGTCTTAATGTTAGATAAGAATAGTTTTCCATCATCTGATTGGTCAATAAAGAGCCGATTCAGCCTATGACAGGGAAGAGGTGATAGAAAGGCTGAAATTTAGATCTCAACCCAGTGTCTCAAGTAGAAAGAAGTAAGAGAAAGACCATGACATGGAGGAAAGAAGGGAGGAGTGGCCATGAAGCAGAAGATCCAGAAGGAGTCCTCATGTGCAGGTCGCAAAGGTATTCACTATGAAGCCAGACATGGACCATGGTGAGTCAGGGCAAGGTCAGATTGGCAAGTAGATAGCTTAGAGGGTTAGAATAGGTGAACATCTGCAAAGACACAGTGCTTAAAGCTTGGTAATTTAATAAGTTTTTGAGAGCTGGAATGACAACAGATATTTAAATTCCTGACAACACAATTTATATCTGTTGCTAATCCAATTTATTATAACCAAGTGAGTGACATCAGTAGGATACTGTAGGTACTTTAAATAACACACACACACACACACACATATGTATATATACATATACATATACAGGAATATTATTTTATTTTATGTAGACTCAACTATATATAAAAGGAAACTTCGCATCAAATTATCCAGTGCCATAATTTCAGGTGGCACATCTGGCTGATTGTACTTGCTCTATGCTATTATGGGCTTCAGCACCTGCTCTGACTAATTCAGAGAACTACCAGGTAGTGGGAGAAGAAAGGGGTCTACCAGCTGTTGGTAATTTAAATCAAAGGACAGTAATCTTATGCTCAAGTGCAGGCTGTCTCCTTCCTGCAGGCGGGCTGTGCATACAGGGCAATTCTACCCTATTCACTTTTACATTCAACCACTTTTGTTTCCCTGATATATTTTTTTTTTCATTTTGAAGTATCTGTTCCCAATTTCCATTTACTCTTATCTATCATTTGTTGGAAGAGGTCAGATAAACCATAACCCTAAGAAACACTTAAGATACTAGATGAAATGTTTTCCAATTAAATAAAATTATAAGGTCAGTTCAACTTAGTGCACTGAGTTCTAAATTATATATGTAACTTGCTCTTTCATCTTCAGGTTATTGGGCATATTTGTTCCTTCATTTTCTTAGACAACAAAATGATGGATATTCGAAAATATATAAGCTTCTTGGTAACTAAGACATTTTTGCTCTTCAGCTATATCTTAACAACAGAGACATCTACACAGGAGTAATTTTTATGTCTCAAAACTTCATTTTTTGCTTTCTAATCTGTGGCTATCTTGACAAAAAATATTTTGGAACACTGTTATGAATTCCTGATAAGCTTCTTAATAAATTTTATATACTAACCATAATGATTGTTTCATACAACTTTTTTTATTGGGGTCACATTGCATTTTATCATTATCCAATGTTCTTCTACACAATAGTACCTCAAAATTTCTTGGAGTTACATGATTTAATTTTGTCTTTTAGCTATGAATATTCTAAAAGGAAAGATTATAAACTATTCTAAACTTCACAGGCAATTGAATCTGTGTTCTAGCTATTATGCTGACTCTAGTTACCAAATAAAGAGTTTGGTTTTAGGATACATGGGTTTAGGGTACTGTACAGGATAAAATCATTAATGCATGTTGTAAAATAAAGAACTGTACAAACCACACTAGCTACAACCAATGATCATTACATAACTCAATTCATCACCATGCTGAAATCCTTTATAATTTACAATCCCCGAAAACATTCTTCTAGTACTTTCTTAACTCTGGAATCTCCTTGCCTTCCAATGATTATTTTTTAGTTTAGTCAAATATTTTCACAATCTTTGCAAACTCACATTAAAATATTTATCTTTTTCCTGAATTTGACTAAGTTGTGTTTTCTATGTAAATTTTTGCATTAATGGAATGTTGGAACTCCTGTGACTCTGCTAAATTTTATAGAGATTGAAAAGTCTTGTGGATCTGTGCACATTTATCTTTCCCTAAAATACGTCGACTTATTTACATCTGTGTCAATGTGTGCAATCATTACTTTTATTGTTGTTGTGAAAATCATCAGAAGCAGAGCAACTTAAAGAAGGAAGATTTTGTTTTATCACAGTATGAGAAGGTGGCATATCTTAGCTGAGAAGTAAGGACAGGCAATAGAATGGGGCAACTGCTCAATGTCATCTGCAGAGAGAAGGGCCGAGGGATAAACACTGTGCTTAGCTTGTTTTATCCTCTCTCAAAAGATAAGATTCTATTTATTCTTTGAGAATTTCATGCATGTATTTTCACCACAGTCATCCTCTTCCCTCAACTCCTTCCAAATCCTCCCCAAACTCCCTCTTTCTCAGCTTCATGATTTTTCCTCTGTCTCTCAAGTTTTTCTCTCTTCCTTCTCTCTCTATCCATCTCTCTTTGATTATTTCTGTCTCCCTATCTCTGTTTAGTCTCTGTGTCTCAATGTTTCTATGTCTTGCCCACTGTCTTTTAAATAAAATCTCATCTAGTTCAGTTTCCATTCTTTGTCCCCTCTTTTTTCCTGTGGTCCCTTGCACAATTCCACCTACTTCTAGGCTTTTGTCTAGTTTAAGCCTATATGAGATCGTTTGTGTTGTCACAATCCATGGGAGAGCATATGTGCATCTGTCTTCTTATGTTAGAAACACTGCTTCTTTGGGTCATCAACCACTTTTGGATCACACAACTTCTATCTGCCTTCCCATACATCCTTGAAGCTTGAGGAAAGGGATGTGATACACAAATACCAATAATGGATAAGCATTTCAAAGCCTCTTATTCTCTATACATTCACCAGAGGGTTTCTTTGTTCATTCCTGTCCATTGAAAGAAGAAGAAAAATTCTTTGATAAGAGCTGAAAATGAACTAATCTTTGGAAATAAAAGTATGTCATTAGAGTTCATTTGTTTCATGATCACTTAGCACGATAAGAGTAGTACATTTTTACTTAAAGTCTGTGACTTACTTTGTATTTTTGCCTACTCGATAGTGTCAGCTATGGGTTCTATCCAGTGGTGATGGCCTTAAATCCAATCAAAATACAAAGGTCAAACTTACCAAAAAGAAAAAAAATCAAAAGGAGTTATATCATTCAGAATAACATCACACACATGCTCACACACACAAACACACAAAATATATATCTTGTGATAAATCTAAGGAAGTGAAAATTTGTGTAATAAAATCTTGGTTTAAGGCACTGAAGAAATTGAAAGTGTTGACAAAGGAAAAAAAAACCTCTGAACTGTAAGCAGGCTCCAATTCAATGCTTTTTTAAAATAAGAATTTCTGCAGTCATGGTGTCTCTTCACAACAATAGAACACTGACTAAGACTCTTGACAGGCAGCACAGTTTTTGCTGCTTGGCAAGAATATGATAGGCTTCAGGCAGGAATCTGTCATTAGGTTAGAACAAAGAAGTAATTTTAGGCAGGAATCTAAATCTTAAGCTAGAACAAAGAAGTAATTACAACAGCAATCTAAATATTTGGGCTAGGACAGGGAAGTAGGCTCAGATATTTTGGTCATCCTGATAAGCCCTTAGAAGCTTGTGATCACAGGAGTGACCACTGGACTCTGCTTATTGACAAGTGTGTTCTTTGACTATCTGGGTTTATTGTCTTGCTTGTTCCTTGACTATTTGCATCTATTGTATTGCTAGTTCCCCAACTTAGAACTGACCTTAATACTTCCATTTAATTTAAACTCTATAAAAGCAAAAAAGGAGTAGGAAGGATGGGATAGGGGATTAAGGGGGAGGAGAAAGGGGATAACATCTGAAATGTAAATAAATAAAATATTGAATAAAAAAAACGAAAATCTAACTTGTTTTCAGTACAGGTCAACTCTTAGTTTTCTATCACTTCTCCAAAGCAAATGACCCAGCATTTGATAGGCAGTCCTCTGTGAAGGTTTTGTTTGTTTGTTTGTTTTTTGTTTGTTTGTTTGTTTTGTTTTTCAAGACAGGGTTTCTTTGTATAGTCCTGACTGTCCTGGAACTCACTCTGTAGACCAGGCTGGCCTCAAACTCAGAAATTCGCCTGCCTCTGCCTCCCAAGTGCTGGGATTAAAGGCGTGCACCACCACTACCCGGCCTCTGTGAAGTTTAAGATCTAAAACATTAACACCTGTGTTCATATTATGATTGAAGTGGCCTTGTGTAAATGGAGTGAAACTGGCCCTAAATGTGTTTAGTAAATGATGAGAATTATGGAAGTGGTGGATAATTTCTAGTTGCTTTGAAGAACAGGAGGGAGAAATCACAAGCTCAGAAAATTTCATTCTCAGCATTAAAAGGCTGAGTAAGCACCTAAGAAATTTCTGCATTTGGACTTAACAATACTTGGATTTTGTAGTGGCATGGCAAATCCTTCTAAAACTCTAAAATTGGAAATAGGCCTTTGACTTTATGAGAAAGACTTTTATAACTTTCTCTTTGCTGACTACTAAAAACAAAAATCTGATCAGGGTGTTTTCATTTCCATAGGGACGATGTGACCATTCAGCTTTGGTACAGTTGACTAAAGTGGAAAGATGTTCTAATGAAAACAAACAAATCCTATTTGTATTCTAATATTTGTCATTTTAAAGCAATATTCATTGCCAACATCTCCAAGTGACAGAATCAATTATAACACCTTTGTAAAGTGATGTACCTCTGCATTTGATGTATTGCATTATATTGTCTCTGAGATTTAATCTTCACTCTCGGGATATACATGTGCCTTATACAGGCAAACATACACAAACATAGTATTTCACTTTGGGCTCTCTGGAGAAAGCAAAGGACATGATGGAAAGGGTGAGAGAGTATTTCATTATCTCAGTGTAACATTCTCTATGGAGACAAGCAGTAGCCCATATGTCAACTTGGGCAGAGGAAACACTCCCCACAATCCCCAAGGTGACATTCTTATTTGAATATCTTAGAGTGGAGAAAAGCTTTTGGTTCATATTTGTTTAGAGTTAAATAAAGCCAAATAGGTTAAAAGCCTGACTCTCCTCATACTGTGAGGAAAGAGCAAAGGATATCTTGGTCATGTGTAATGAGGAAATGGGTGCCCAGGGGGAAACCCCAGTTTCCTCAGATGAGACAGCAAGAAAACCTGGCAGAGACACACCAGGGAAATATGCCAAGATAACATATTTTCTCTGAGGAAATGTAGTCTATAAGGAACAGCAATTTGAAATTGGAAAATAACTGAAAATAAAACCTGAAGCAGTCAAGAAACAAAAGGCAAGAGACATGAGATAGAGGAGTGAGAGGTCAGTTCCATACTGAGAAAGGCGTGGCTCCATCTGAAGGGATGCTAATTGCTACCCTAGGTTAATCCCGGTAACAGTAATTTTTCTCAGTTCATGAGCAAAGATTTATCTTAAAATGAATTCTTGGTGATATAAATTAAATTATGTTTGTTGTTAATAACAAATGCCATAGTAATAATGTATTTATTCCTATTGTAGATTCTAGTACAGATTAACATGTCAAAATATCTACATGTTCAATGGTCTCAGAATTTCACTTTTGTCTTTGTTACACACAATTAGTTTATTACTATAAAGCACAATATCAAGTAAAAATTAAGAGATCAGATGGCCAAATTACAATGCTGTTTTAAAATATGTCTGCTAAGTTTACTGTTCAAATATTGAAGTTATATTTAGATGTGTTTCTCAAAATAGCACACCTAATTCCCTACAAAGTATTGAAGTCATTTCTTGAATGTATAAAATTTCCCCAAAAGGAATGGTTCAGTGATTGCTTAGGGAACTATGTTTTTAGGAATGTAATTGAATACATAATTTCATGGAATGATATTATAATAAGAAAAATAGAGGGAACTTAACTAGGTTTACTAGAATTTGTGAAGCAATAAAAAATTTATTAACATATTTAAAGTAATACATTTCATAAAGAACACGTCACTATAGTATTTTGTGAAATGTAATAAATTTTCAACATTGACAATGATACTCAAATAAGCCACTGAGAATGTGTGGAGATTTTGCTAATATGTAAGTTACTAGCTATTAAATCATAGCAGTGATAATGCTTTCTATTCAATAGTAAATGATACATATTTAGAAATGTTAGATGAGAGAGATTTTATTTTTATTTTAACTGGAAAATGAGCGATATTTTTAGTTAGCATTAAAAATTGTTTCTTTTATTGTGAATAATTACAAGAGCAAAAAAAAAAAAAAAAAAGACAAAGTAGCCATATTTGATCCCATTTTAATAAGTTCCAGCCTAGTGATTATTTTATACCAAGGATTATTGCTTAAATATAGCAGAAGGTGCCTAACCTCTACAAATTGCACTTTTTTCCCAATATATGATCTGAGATGACAAATGTTCCTTTGAAACATTAACATCACCATGTCCTATGAGTTGGGTGAGGTCAGGCTGTGAGATGAAGATACCTACCTTTCTGCTGTGCACCCTGAAGAGTGTATAAAAAGAAGCCCCAGGAAAGTCACTCACTAACCCCCCTTTTTTGTGGTCTCTGGGTCATTTGTTTGTTCTCTAAAAACTGATAGGATTAAGACAAAGATTCATCATTCCTTTTGTTTGTTTAAAATCTGTAAAGCGTAGCTTCTTTCTTCTCTCAGTTTAATTTATATCAGGAACAGCGGTGGAACATTCCAAAGCCATTATCATTTTCTATAGCTTTACATGTCAGCCACCGGGCTGAATATAATTGATGGCACAATGCATTTTCAGGTTAGAAGTTTGTAAAGAGGTTAACACCATAAGCCTTTTATTTCCATATTCCCCTTCTTTCTATGCATTCCAGCTGTGAGTTTTAACATAAAGATTATAAAATAAGGTTTAAATCGATCTAACATGACCTGGATAGAATGAGCTCATATACTATAAAATTCTCTCTTGTTGTTCAACCTATGACAATGAACAATCCTAAATTAGAACACTGCATTGTGCCCCCACCCTGATTCAAAATGTCTAAGCTATAGCCGATGACACTTACCTGAGAGTGGGTGTTTTGGAAATGAGTCCTTTAAGCGGTAATTAAGTTAAAATGTGGCTGTTATCCATATCATGGATAACAGGCCAGAATCCAGTGTCACTGGCATCCTTATAGAAAGTGATTAGGACACAGAGAGAAACTGGTAGCTGGAGCACACAGAAAAGACCACAAAAGGACACAGTGCAAAGGCAGCCAATGCCAGCAACCTAGAGCACCACAGCACCATGGCAAAAGGAAAGTAGCCAGAGAATTAAGTTATCTCAATTTCTCCCTGGCCCTCAGTTTCCCTACAACTATGGACTTGAACATGGCACTCAGAGCTAAGAAAGCATTTTCTCTTTTATTGTGTTTTCATCAGCATTTTTTTAAAATCACACTGACACAGAAGGCATTAAGACAGACACATAATGTTATGATTGAATAATAACTTTTATTCTGAAATACGATTTTCTAAATCCTTTAGTAGAAGTCCAAATTTGAAAGTCAAGGTTGGTCTTGGTTTGATTTTTCAGGTTTTAAGGTGAATTGGTCCACGAAGCAACTAATATATATCTTAGTAAGTAATTAGTAAGCAAATAATCTAACAAACAAACGAACAGATTTGACCAGTCAGTTATCTCATCCATAGACCATCTTTTACAAAAGAAATGTGAGGACCATTGAGTCTTCCCATGACAGGACTCACTGGGGAGTCATGGATTGACAAGGGTGAGCTACTCACTGGGAAGAGAAAAGACCAGGGGTTATCAGCAATGTTTACTGACTCCATGGAGAAATGTGCTGCATGAAATAATTCTCCTAGAAACTATTGGTACACACATCACTGTTTAAATGTGATACAGATTTGTTTTCTCAAGGAGGGTTTCTGCCATATAGAACATACTCAAACAGATATTTTAGGCACAGAATCAAGAACTTCAACATACAAAATGGAGAACTCAGGTTGTGTGTGTGTGTTTGGGTGTGTGTGTGTGTCCTCATGCATATACTATTACATTACAAGTGATTTTTGAATCTTAAGTATTATTAACAGTCCTGCTGTCAGTACAGTCCATGTATATGCTCCTTCATTGTCAGCATATAAGACTGATACATCTGTATTTATTTAGAATTTGATTTTAATTATCACCAACCGTTCATAGTTTATTTTGAGCTTTATTATTGATGGATCCTCGATAAGGTTCAACAACTGTGTAATGATATGTATTCCATATTTTAGTGATATAAAATACTACAATTTTAAAAATCATCTATATTCTACCAGTTTTTTCTCTTATCTGTATAACTCTGGCAACCTCTGGTATTTTCACCTCATTTCTCTTTTTGAAGAAAGTCATATAAGTAGAATAATTTAATATATAAATTTTTTAATTCATCACTCTCACCTAATTATATACAATTAAAGTTTTTGCAGCACAATTATAGTTATGTATGTTTGTATTTTACTTACTAATTATTTACTTACTAAAATATATATTCATTACTTCCTGAGTTTAAAAATGTGAATAAAAATGATATAAATATCTGTGAATGTGTTTTGGTGTAGATAAATTTTCAGTGTATTTTAATAACTTACATAAAGATCAATTGCTCTATTTATAGTAATAATAATTTTAGTTTGTAAGAAATATACAAGCTGTAATGTACCATGGCTACATCATGTAGAAAGTTCGCTGGCAGGAGTGATAGCATGTATTATTGTATATTTTGGTTAGTGTTGGTCTATCAGTGTTTGGAGTGTTCAGCATTCTATTGAACAAATACCAGGGCATTTTTTCAAACATTCATAAGTCTCTCATGAGATGTTCTTGAGCATCATTTTAGAAAATATCTGCCACTTGTATGTCTTACATGGTAAACATTTGTTGAAGTATTTAGCTTAGCTTAAAAAAAAAAATAGTCTGTTTAGTTACCATTGAATTCCCAGGTTAATTTATATATAATTGATAAGAACTGTATATCATAGATGTCTTAACAAATGCTTTTTTCAGTTTTGTTTTTGTTGTTGTTCTGAGAATTTGTTGTTGTTGTTTCTGTTTCGAATTTTGGGGAAGGTAAGACAGAAGGATCACCAATTAGAACATAGGAAGTTTCGTGAGTATTATACAGCAAGACACTTATCTAAAAATTATGTAATTTGAATCTATATGAAGAATGGAACATTAATAGAGTGTATTCGTGTAGGAGGTTCATACCTATAAGTGGAAATTGTCTGATAGGTAACTTGGATCCTAACATAACTGCATGAAAAAATAGTTCAGATCATGGCTTTCCTCCAGGGATTTCCATCTAGAACATGCAACAGATGCAGTCTGATAATGAGTATTACATATTCTAATTCCAGAAATGCTAATCAAAAACATGGGCCTATGTCTGGCTGGATAAGTATGGATGGGGCATTATAAATGTTGTAAAGAAAAAATAAATCTATGTATTACTTAAAGCTATCTTAATCATATATGTAATATTTCTTCTAAGTAGGTAACCCCACAATTTGTCTTCCTAAGTTAGTACTCTGTAATACTGCTGCTTCTCTAATATATTTTCTTAATACTGAATATAAAATTACAATCAGAAATGAGAATCAGTAATTATCAACAACAGGAAAATTGTTAAATTTTGAATCTGTCATAATTTTTTTTAAACTTCAATATTAAACCATCCTTACTTAGGGAAGGAATAACTCTGGCAACCTGGAGAGTGTTGGGTTCACTTCTTCTAAAATACCAATAAACTTAGTCATATGGAACAAAGTCAGTCTGGTAAGAGAAGCTGATTGGGCTGTGTCACTATCAAAGGAAATATGGTACTGAGCTGTACAGTTTGAGGCACTTGGGACTGTTTCCAAAGCAAGGTATCCAGTAATGTCTTCTGTAGTGTTTGGGAAAAACAAGGTAACCCCTAAACCCATGTTAGTGTAACCTGCAAATAAATACCAATTTTGGGGCCAACTGCTGCCACTGAGCCAGGCAGTCCCTGATGTACACATTATTTATTAATTATATATATATATATATATATATATATATATATATATATATATATATATATATATATAATTAAAATATCTAGTCATAGAATGTGGAACATGGTAGTAGGAGTCATGTCAGAAAGACTATGTATGATACTAAGTTTTATGAAATGTTTTACCTAAATAGTCTGTGTTGATTATCTCCAGATGGTATTATTCTTTTATTCTTTATCTATAAAGGAAGGAAACCTCTCCCTCTCTCTCTCTCAATCTCTCTCTCTCTTCTCTCTCTCTCTCTCTCTCTCTCTCTCTCTCTCTCTCTCTCTGTCTTTCATTCTCTTCACTGATTGGTTTCTACAGTGATTGAAGTAAGAGCATCTCTTAAAGGAGCTACTGTGTTTCATAACTCAGTGGCAAAAAACATAATATTAGTTAGCTTGGACAGAAATGCCTCAAGCATTTTTGAAGATCTTCCTCAATCTTCCAGTTCCTCATCATATACGACTTTAGATAACATTTTTTTCTTTTATTTATTTATTTGTTTATATTCCAGATTTTATTTCCCACCTGCCTCGGTCCACACTCTGAATGTTCCACATCCTATAACTTTTCTCCACACCCCTGTCTCCATGAGGCTGTCTGTACCCCCACCCCATGTCCCTTACCCCACCAGATCTCTAAACTCCCTGGGGCCTCCAGTCTCTTGAGGGTTAGGTGTATTTTCTCTTACTAAACCCTGACCCTGCAGTCCTCTGCTGAATATGTGTTGGGGGCCTTATATCAGCTAGTATATGCTGCCTGGTAGGTGGTCCAGTGTTTGAGAGATCTCACAGTCCAGGTTAAATTGCTGGTCCTCCTACAGGGTCACCCTCCTCCTCAGCTTCTTCCAGCTTTTCTCTAATTCAAACACAGGGACCAGCAGCTTCTGTCCATTGGGTGGGTGCAAATATCTGCATCTGACTCTTTCACCTGCTTGTTGGATCTTCCAGAGGACACTCATGATAGGTCCCTTTTTGTGAGTGCTCCATAGCCTCAGTAATAGTGTCAGGCTTTAGGGCCTCCCCCTGAGCTAGATAACATTTTAGGCCTGTCACTGGACCTTCTTTTCCTCAGGCTCTTCTCTATTTCCATCCCTACATTTTTTTCCAACTGGAACAATTATGAATCAGAATTTTGACTGTAGGATAGCAACCCCCTCCCTCACTCGATGCTCTGTCTTTCTTCTGGAAATGGGCTTTACAAATTCCCTCTCCTCACTGTAGACCATTTTATCTAAGGTCCCTCTCTTTGAGTCCTGAGGTTCTCTCACCTCCCAGGTCTCTGTAGCATTCTGGTGGGTCTTCCAAACTCTTACCTCCCTAGGTTGCCTGTTTCCATTCTTTCTGCTGGCCCTCAGGGCTTCAGTCCTTTTCCCTCAAATAATACCAGAAAGGTTCCCCTCTTCCCCCAGTCCCCCATCTACTTTCCCTCCCTGGTTACTCTTTCCCTCCCCAGTTGTGACTGCTTTCTTCTCCCTCCCAAGTGGGACTGAGGCATCCTCACCTGGGCCTCCAGCTTGTTGACCTTTTGAGTTATGTCGACTGTATCTAGGGCATTCTGTAATTTTGGGGGGGGGCTAATATCCATTTATTAGTGTGTACATATCATGCATGTCCTTTTGAGTCTTAGTTATCTCACACAGGATGATATTTTCTAGTTCCATCCTTTTGCCTGCAAAACTCAGGATGTCCTCTTTCTTAATAGCTGAGTAGTATTCCATTGTGTAAATGAACCACATTTTTGGTATCCATTCTTCTGTTGTGGGATATCTGAGTTTTTGACAGTTTCTGGCTATCCCAAATAGGTGGCTATGAACATAGTGGAGAATGTGTCCCTGTGGCATGGTAGGACATCTTTTGAGTATATCCCCAAGAGTGGTATTGCTAGGTCTTCAGGTAGATCTATTTCTGATTTTCTGAGGAGCCTCCAGATTGATTTCCAGAGTCCATGTTATAAATATTTGAATTTTGGATATAAGAATTATATTAGGATACTTAAACTACTAAAGATTTACGCTTCACTGCACATGGGTACTAACAGAAATAGATTTTCTCACTGAATTCCTATCAATATATGACAATGCATTGATGGTTAGTATTAACAGTCAAATGCTGGGCATCATTGTTTGTAAACAGTTGCTGTTCAATAAATACAGGGGCAGAATTGCTTGCCACATAGCTTAAACAACTTACATTTCTGTATATACTGTGTTTCATTTGGAGATAAAGCCTGCTTTCATGTTTGGCAAGTCCTTTAGAGCACACAAGTGGATTATCATAATAGCTGCACACTATTAACAACTGTGTCTTTACAAGTTCTATAAACCAAACTAAACTTCAAATGTTCCTGATCATAGAACATATCAATCTAATTCAGGATTCTACCTTGCAATGTGTGGTGGGAGGCTTACCTCTGTGATCTTACCAATCAGGATGCAGACACGGGAGGATCACAAGTTCAAGATGAGCCTGGAATACCCATGTATGATCAATATGAATATTAGAAATGAAAGAAGGAAGGAAGACAGGAAGAAGGGAAGAAAGGGAGGAAGAAACATAGGAAGGAAAGAAGTTAGGAGGGAAGGAGACAAGAAGGGATGCAAAGAGAGAGGGAGGGAGAAAGGAAGGATGAGGAGGGGTGAATAGAGGAAGAAAAGGAGAAAGGGAGGGAAGAAGAAGAAAGAAAAGAGAAAGTGAGGATGGAAGAAAGGAAGGAAGAAGGATGAAAGAAGGGAGAGAGGGAGATAAGAAGAGAAAGGTAAGAAGGGGAAAAGTAAAATAAAACAAAAGATAAAATTTTTATAAACTAAGTAGAGCACCACATGTCAAAGTACATTCTAAAATTAAGCAATTATATTTTAAAAGAAATAAATGTACTATCAAAATTGATCAAATATGTGTACCTATCATCTCTAAAGTTGTCCAGTGCTGAAACTTACCACCAGTCTGGGCATGGTGATGTACTCTGATGGTCACAACACTCCAGAGTCTGTAGTTAGATATTTACACAGCCCAGATCACTTATTAAAGCTGCCTGTAAAACCAAACACAACCAATAATAAAAGCCAACCAAACATGCCAAGACACAAAATACCATTAAGATTCAACTGTGAACATTTAATTGGAACCATAGTCAAATTTCTCAGTTGTGTTTGTTCAATGCATTAAAAGTAGTCTAAGAGGAAGAAAATACACTAGTATCACATTAAGGAAAGGAACCATAGCACTGTACCTTGGATTAGCTGGACCAAGAGTGACTTTAAGTTTGAATCTCTACATCTCTCCCCATGTCTTCTGTTTGTCTGTAACATATAGTTTCCATGGTTTCTGGATTTGTGTGTGTGTGTGTGTGTGTGTGTGTGTGTGTGTCCCTATGTTTCCTTGGCTGAAGTCTGTCTGCCCTCAGCAAAGAATTTTGCTCTGCCTTTTTTTGGGTAGTACAAGAAGTATCCCATTAAGGAAGAATGAGGAATGCATTACTGAAATCTTTAAGTGTGTTTTTCAAGTGTTTTAATCACTGACTCCAACTGATCACACTGACCCACCTAACAGTATTGTGAACATACCATCTGTATGCAATGTTTGCATGCTATTTCCAGCATTTGTGGTAAACATTTGTATACGAAGTCACTTTTGTCTTATTTGCTGTTTTTAAACATTTGGTTTCCATAGCCCAAGTACATACACATATGTATAGCATTCTGCGTGAGAAGCATGCAAGAATACAATATTTAGGATTATAGTGATTTGAGTTATAAAGATAATTATAAGAGAGACCAAGGCAAATAAAGTTGGATGTTAAATAGTTCTCTTAAAGGAAAGTTAAACAAACAGGCAGGGTATGTAATAACTTATCAGAATAAGTCTTAAGCCTTAAATAACCTCAAGGTATAACATTAACTAGCCATTAAGGTCCATCAAAAGCTCAGTCTCTTAAAATGTAAGATATATTTCCATTAAATGCATTGCACATTCAACTTCCGCAGAAAAGTCTTGTGTATGAGTGGCAGATTGTGTAATCAAACATTTATGAGTTATGCTCCACTACATCTGTTGTGTCTCTATACTGTAGAGACTAAATACTTGAGTAGGGACACAATGCAACATTCATTTATACTATAACATACTTCCTTTAGGAACAGGACATATGAGGGTATGTCTAGCTAAGACTTCTAGCAGTAGGAGGTATGGAATCTGAAATGGTCATCTTCTGTAACCAGGCAAGATTTCTAATGGAGGGAGGGAGATACCAACCCACCCACAAAATGTTTAATAATCCATCAATTTGCCCTGTCTACAATATGTGCATAGGTAAAGATGAAACAGAAATTGAGTGAATGGCCAAACAATGACGGCCCCAAATGGAGACCCATGCCATGAAAGACAGCCTACAACTGACACTATTAATGATATTCTTCTATACTTGCAAACTGGCCTAGCATAACTTTACTCTAAGAAGCTTCACCCAGCAGATGGAGAAAACAAATACAGAGACCCACACCTAAATATTAGGCAGAGCTCAAGAAATCTTGTGGAAGATGGGGAAGAAGGGTTGAAGAAACACAGGAGTCAAATACACAACAAGAAAACCTACAGAATAAACTAACCTGGGACAAGAGGAGCTTACAGAGACTGATCCACCAAGCAAAGAGTGTAGAGAGCCACTATGCACTGCACCTGAGGATGGTGCTGGCTGAGAGTGCCCCTTGTGGTAAACAAGTCCTCATTTGGCTATACAGCTGTGCAGGGGCAGGGAATGGTCATACGTGGACGTATGGAGAGATGATACGTGGCATATGCTCATTGGCCTTTGCTTAGATATAAGCCTGGTCCCCGGAGTAGGTGGGGCCACCACCACCAGAAAGCTACAATCCTGAGTAAACTGCCTTGAGAAGGAACCTTGTTGTCTTGCGTCTAATTTCCTTCTGGCCAGGAAGGGCGCTGGACAAAAGAGCATGCATGAAACAGACCTAGGCTTGATACATATTTGTAATAGATGTGCAGCTGGATCTTCATGTGGGATCACCTAACAACTGGACAAGGGGCTGTCTCTGACTCTGATACTTTACTTTGGTCCCTTTTCCTCTAACTGGACTGCCTTCTCTAGGCTCAATGTGAAAAGACATACCTATTCCTACTGCAACTTGATATGCAAAGAGGGTTGACATTCTTGAGAGGCCTCCCATTCCCTGAAGAAAAAGGGAGGGGTGACAGGAGGAGTGGAGGTGAGAGGGAGAGACTAGGAGCAGAGAAGGGAGGGGAAACTTTGATTGGAATGTAAAGCAAGTACATTAATTCAAAATATAGTGGCTTCTCAGTTTTGAATGAAAGCTGATGAAGTGCTTTTCTGCCTAAATAACTGAGTGGATAGATTTGCATTGTCCAAACTGAAGACATCTGAGTGGATATTACATTGGATGCTATTGCCTCTGAGAATTACTTATCTAACTTTAGCTATCCCTGGAGATTGGTCTCTGGCAAGTCTTTCACTGCAGAAAATACAGTAGACATTTGGGGTATCTTATGATGGCTGTCATGTTCATATGACTTGGGTATGGATATGGCCTTTCCTAGAAGTTGCATAATTGCCTCTAGGTGCTGCATTTATGATGAACCCCTGTTAATCCTTGTCCTGATTAGTTTTTTTGTTAACTCAAAACAACCTAGAAGAGGAACATGTCAGTTGAGATGTTTTTCAGATCAGGTGGCCTGTGGCCACAGTATCTTGATTGATAGTTGGCATGAGTGATTCCAGTCCACTTTTATGGTGAGCCAACTTAGGTAAGTGGACTTGGGAGACATATGAAAGCTAGCTGAGTATAAGCCATATATCAAGTAGTTATTAGGAGTCTTCCAATGTTTCTGCTTCTGTACCTTCTTGAATTTCTTCCATGACTTTCCTCAATGCTGGACTATTTCATGATGTCCTCTAATATGTTTTCGTCAGTATTTTGTCTATAAACCAATCTAGATCAATTCTCCACAACTGTTCTTATCCACTCATGTATTAATGTGTGACTTTCTAGGAGGCTTGACTTTAACTTCCCAATTGACCTTCATCATATAACATTTCTTCATTGTCTACCACACACTGACATTAATCAGGACCTCTAGTAATAATTATGTTTTATGACCCTCTTCAAGAGCCCTAGGAAGACTGATGATGGCAAAGTCCAAGAGTCCAAGTACCATATTCTCTTTTGTTCTGGTAGCTTAGCCTGATAGGAAGCCACCTCAGAGGAAAAGAATTCTGTGAAACCCTCAAAAAGAATAGCTTAAAATACAATTTTGAGAATTGATGTGTAAAATTTCTAGTTAATAGAGCCTTAAAAACTTTGTTTTACAAACACAAAATGGATAAAATTGTCTTACCCTTTGCACCAACCAACCAGATAATGTTAGTTTTGTAATAATTGATGCTCAGAATGTCAAAGAAATTGATTTTTAGCAAGACCAGATCACATCCTATAATAATCCAGATCACTATCCTATAATATGATACTTTCATGATTTTTTATAAAAGTATGTTGATATATGACTTTTTATTTAAATTGTTTTAGAGTAAACACAAAATTATATTTCATTTATTTTCTAAAATATGAGCTATATTAATCTTCCCCAATAAAATTGAGACCAATTTTATATTTAAGCCAGTATTTCTCAAAACTGAAATCCAACTGCTATAAAATTAGGTAGTTTTGTTTGTTTGTTTGTTTTATGTATGTCTTTCCAGAAATTGAATCAGAAACTAGAGAAGCATGGTTCACTGAAGCTATGTGGTTAACCATGACATCTTTGTAATGGCAGTCATTATTACCACCATGATCATCATCATTTTTGCATCTTCTGACATGATCATATGTTCACAGTTGCATCAGAAGATGAATTGAAACCAACTCAGTTGTTCTTCAGTAAATATACTTAGTATGCAAATCTCCATTATTTTTATTAAATGTATTTTGTGGAGCATACACAGAACTAACCTAGATAAAATCTTTTTAACTTTGTACACATAATCTTTTAAGTCATTAAGTTATTTTTACAAGAAATTTTCTCCTACAAAATTAGTAATGTTTTTTTCTTGAAGCATATACATAGTATTTCAGATAAATTTTGAAATTTGAGTGATACAATTCATTGTTGGCCACCATGAGTGCTTGTAAATAATACTTTTACAAATTATGCAATGAAGTAATGAGTGCACAATCTTGTCCAAACTCAGTTGTTTTTGTTTGATATCAGAAAATATGATAGTTTTCAAGTCTTTTCATTTTTTTTTCATTCTCAGATTTGTAATGCTCCAATTTACTGGAATAATCCACGTCAATGTTCACAGATCTACAAAGAAAAAAGTGATATCTGTACCTTGTATGCTATCTAGAAAATGATAAAATATGTGTTAGATGTCATTTGAAAGCTAATATTTTCAATAATGATTATCTGTGAATAAGATTTTCCATCATTCTTCCATCAAGCACTTTTATGAGAAGTTACAAATTGGCATTGTACCTGTATTTAATGTTTGTACTCAAAACTATGAATCCAGACAGTATTTTAAAACATTCATCTGAAGCTTACAGTGTAATCAGTTCTAAGAGCCAGATGTTCATTCTTTGCAGTAAGGATATAATTGACAGTTAACTTGAAATCTTGTACTTATCCTCAATTGTTTCCCAAATCCACGTGATAATGAGGAACAGGGTAACAACACCAATTTCCTGCTATGTGCCATATCACTTTCGGTAGAAGTCACAGCAAGAATTCAAAAACTGAAGCAATTATAGATTTACTGGCACAAGCCTTCAGTATCTAGCCTTCACTTAAAAAGATCAATGGGAATCCTAAGTGAACCTAGTAAAGAACAGATCTTTGAACCATATCTTTAGGTCAAAATTAACATTATCCATTTCTGTGCTGACAGCTGTAATTGGAAAAACTATTCTAACCAACATTCCTGAAGTCATGTCATTTTCATTGTCTTTGGAAGACACAGAGAAGACAGGTGCATCCACTGAAAACACGAAGCAAAAAATAATTTACCAGAATGATAACTGCCTGTCACAGAAGCAGAAACTTGTTATCAGGGAGAAATAAGTTGAACTTAGAGGATTTTCTTTTAATCTTTAACCCAATGGAGATCAAAGGGGAAACATTTCCCAGGGGCACCTTTAAAAATACAATTATCTTGACTTGGATTTTCTCTCGAACTATTCTGACATATGTTATTATCCATTTACATAAAATAGTATTTTTCTCAAACTTTAAAACAAAACAATTCATGTTAGTTTTAACTGGAAAACTATTTGAATCCTGAGAAGTCTGATACTTACTACTGAGTATTAAGTAAAAATAATCATTAAATTAAATCTCTATTATATTATAACAAACTCCTCTTAATTATATTAGTGAATGAATTAAAGTATTTCATAAATATATCAAAAATGCATATTAAAAGCCAAATCCCTTTATAATTGGAAATAGGGCCTAATATACAAGAAAAATTATTAAATCTGATTTTTCAAGTCATGATTTAGGATATCTAATTAATCTTAGACAAAATGCTGTAGAGTTTTAACCACAACATATGACTTGACTTTTGCATTGCTATTAAGTCAAATTTGGTTCTAGAAGATTTACTACTCAATGGTTAGTGATCTCTTATCAAGAACACTCAAGTTACTTGTGTACAACAATCTAACAGGACTTTAAAGGAAATACTAGTAGGGATTCCTTGCCTAGTCCCAGAAGGTGAACATGGAACTGAAGAGAGGTAACTAGCCATGTGGCAGACATAGAATAGTATAAATGGGTTAAGTAAGTTATGAGCTAGTAGGAACAGGCCAGCTTATGGATTAGGCATTTAATTAATTAACAATAAGCCTCTGAGTTGTTATTTGAGAACTGGAGTGCTGGTGGAAAAGCTCACATTACATTTTTTAGCTGTTCATTACTGGACAACCATACTTTACATAGACAATCTAACAGTATGCCACCGACTGTCTATGCTTTGATTTGAATTGTCCTAAAGTTTTTGTAACATTTTTTTCTAGTCCCATTAAAACAGAGTGTCAAGTATTAGGTATGAATCAACTAGATACTTTCATCACTCAATCTTCAGAAAAAGGGCAAAATGATTTTTATAAATGTAATTTAAAAACAGTAATATTTATTGATGTTAGATCAATATTATTAATATAAATTATATGAGAATAATTTTTAAAATATAAAACCTAGAATATTTACCTCAAACATCACTGAGAAAAGAGTAAATGTCAAAATGTAACGTAAGGCAGATGTTCATGTAAATAAGATAATTACAGCTGAAATAAATCCAACAAATAAAAAAAAGTCTGCTCTTATATGACAATGGTTAAGATTTTGAAAAATACAAGGAGAGTTAATTTTTTATGCTTGTTTTGACTATGAAATTGTCATTTATTTCTAAGTTATTTGAATGATTTTTATACTAATCATAAAATTCTAAAAATATTTTTTACATATTTTTTTTAATATTTAAAATTTCTGTCACACCATCAACTTTCAACAAAGGCAAAGATTTACAAAGTTTATTCATAATAACTTTTTTGTTTGTTAGTTTGTATTTCTGTGTTTTCTTTGTTTTGTTTGTGTTGTTTTGTTTTTCCCTCAATCCCTCAACCAGGGGTCATGCCTACCCACTAGATATGGTCTGGTCTCTACAGGTTCTATCTCTGCTCTGTTGGGTATTTCAGCTAATGTCATCCTGTTGGGTCGTGGAAACCTCTTGCTTGCCTGGCATCTGGGACTTTCTAGTGGCTACACTCAATTCCCCATCCCTACTGCTATACATTTCTGTTCAGTTTCCTGATCCTCTGTACTTCCCTCTTACCTCTTCCCATACCTGATCCTGCCTTCCTTTTTCCCTTCTCCTCCTCTCTCCCTCCAATGTACCTCTCTCCCTCTACTTCCCATGATTATTTTGTTCCACTTTCTAAGTAGGGCTGAAACGTCAACACTTTGGTCTTCCTTCTTCTAGAGCTTCATATGGTCTTTGAGTTGAGTTGTATCGTCGGTATTCTGAGCTTTTGGGGTAAGATTCACTTATCAGTGAGTACATAGCATGTGTAATCTTTTGTGACTGAGTTACCTCACTCAGGATGATATTTTCTAGTTCTATCCATTTTGTAAGAATTTCATGAAGTCATTGTTTTTAATAACTGGATAGTAATCTGTGTTAGTTTTAAGGGGAAAACCATGTAAATCCTAAGAAATCTGGTACTTACCACTGAGTATTAAGTAAGCATTTAATACTCTGAGTATTAAGTAACCTTGTCAGCAACTGCTGTCACCTGAGTTTTTGATTTAGCCATTCTGAGTGGTGTGAAGTAAAATCTCAGGGTTGTTTTGATTTTCATTTCTTTGATGACTAAGAATGTTGAACATTTCTTTGGGTACTTTTAGTACCATTTAGTGGTTAAAATTTTGGTAAAGATTTGTACAAAAATCCTTAAAATAACAGTCATGTTACCAGCTAGATATAGTTGGATACTGCATAAAAATAGTGGCCTTTGATCATGTACAGCCGCCTGGGGATATGCCTGTAAATCTGGGAATGAGTAAATTAGATTATTCATGTTAAATATATTGATAGTGCACAAATAAGAATGTGTTTAGGCAAATCATAAAACAGTGATTTAAGGTGTATTTAAAATATAACTGGAGAAAACACTATAGGCTTTTTTTTAATCAACTGTTCGACTATAATTGTCAATGTTATGCTACGGCTGATACATGAATAAATTTCCTTTTTCATAATCTTGTGTTTTTAAGATTAATAATTTATTAATCTTTTAAAATGTCATAGATATATTTATCCCTCCATTTTCTGACTGCTCTGTTCTTACATCCACTTTACTCTCATAAATTCATGTTCTCTCTTTGTCTCCTTCTCCTTCTTTTCTTTTATCCTCCTCATCCTCTTCTCATACTTTCTCCCACTCTCTACCAACTCAGTCCATTTTTTAATTCCTAAATTTCCTTTTGGGTGCAGCCAGTCTCTGCAGCTTGGTAGACCAACAAGAAATCATACTTTAAATAAAATAGACTTTCCTTCTCCCAGTAGCTGTCTAAATTGTCAATAGCTTTTAAACTAGGGGTGAGACCTTGTGCCTATGGAACTCATCAAACGCTAGGACTTATGTCTGGATGAAGATTGTTCAGCTATAATCTGTATTGTCATAATTGTTGTGAGTCCTTACATGCAGCTGCCTTGCTGTGTCAACACAAATTTATATATATAAACTTTATCCAACATTTATCCAACATTTCTTACTCTTAGATTTTTTTCAACCATCTTTTTTATTGTGATCTTTGAGCCTTGTCTCTTTATATGAGTTCTTTTACCTGTTAGATATCTGTGTTAATAATCATCTATAGGTAAGGAAGCTGTTCTGATCAGAGTTGAAAGATGCATTCTTTTGTGAGTATAAGCAATGCATTATTAAGTGTCAATTCAACAGTTTTGGGTGAGTAGAATAAAAGCTGTAGTTTCTTTCTGTGGCCTATGACCTGTCTACCTGTAGGAACCCCAATATTGCTGCCTGTTATGAGTTTTTATCATGTAGAATGAGCCTTAAATCCAATTAGAAAGTAGTTCTTTAAGCAAAACTGACTTTCCTTCTTCTCATAACTGTAAGTTGTCAAAAGTTCTTAAATTAGGGGTGGGACTTTGTGCTTATGACACCATTCAAATGCCAGGACTTCTGCCTGAATTGAGATTGTTCAATGCAGAAAAAACTGCAGCTTCTACAACTTCATTGACACTATGTCATTAATGAGCACGTCTTGTGTTGGTCATTACAGAAGCTCACAAGTTTTCTGCTTGGTAAAAATTATTTTTTTTTCTGGTAGGGTTTATAGCACCATATACCTCATGTCTACCCAGCAAAGGTGAGGGTTTCAAGCCAGTATTAAATTGCTTTCTCTATGTTCTGTGACTCTATGTTTCTCTATGTTCTGTGACAATATGAGGATATTGTCAAGTTCTTGAGGGTAACCAAAAACACTGGCAATAGTCTATAATCTGTGGATCTATGGCATCTCAATGGCCAACTCCAAAAGAGGCAATTCATTCAAAGTGCAATGAATTTTGTCAACCTTTGATATTAGTAGGGGTTTAGTTACTCCATCATCATCAAACACTTTTTTACATATGTATATGTGCATGCTTTCGGAAGTTTCTACATTAATAGGTTTCCATATGTTTCTTTTGAGAGATCTTTAATGTCAGGTATAACTATTCTGCTTGGCATTAAAAGTGGTGTGGCTTTTCATATTATAAATACTCTTAATGAATGTCTAAATGTAATAAAAACAGAGTACTTGAGGCTACAGGACCTTCTCATTTATCTAGACATATAAACCAAGTAAATACACAGTGTGCAGTACGTACAGCATTCTATGCTTTCATATTAAATATATACAAGTTAAGTTTTTCTGTTAGAAAGAAAATGCTTTCAAATAAATGTTGAAAGATCTTGATTTGCTTATCCAGTTTTAAAACACTACCAAAATGCAGTAGGAGGTCTCAGTAGCCCTCAAAGAAACTTAACATTTAATTATATACAAATTTTTAATAAAAAATGAATATAAAATATTAAGATTTAAGCACTAAAATTTGGAAATGTCAAGATAAAAGGAATTTTAGTCTTAATTTTTCTTTAATATTAAATTATATAAACCATAGTTTATTCTCATTGCTATTCTGTAATATCTGTAGCTAATCACTCTCATTATGAACACAACCTGATGCATTCTCACAAACTGAATATAGTTATGTGACTAAGATGGATCAAGAAACAAAGCCTTGTGAGCTATTCCCATTGTGCTCACCATGCCTGGTATGGACAGTATTTTTCTAACTGCAGATTTAAGACAGGAAATCATAGCTTTATAATACAATAATTTATTTTGAAATGATTTTGATTATTTAGCAGTTTAATTTTCAGTAAAATGCTGTCATACATTCTCCACTGAACGTCCTTGTTTGTCAAACTGCCAATTATTCTTCATCTGTATTTTCCAACTGGTCCATCTCTTCCATTTATTTTCCTCCTCTCCTCCACATATCTGCTAAGGAAGCATGTACCAAATGTGCACTAATGGATTTCAACACTGTGACTATATATATATATTTCACATACAGAAAGACATTCTCCTATATAACAATCAAATTATTATCTAAGTTCAGAAATTAATCTTGATGTTGACAGTACTGTAAATGATCCTATTGGCTTCCAGGTACCATCTACAAAGAGTAGATATGGATTCTCATATTTTTCATTGAAAATTCTATGTTTATATTTGCCTCTTGTATTCCAGTGGGATTCCTATTTGAATTTAGTTGATACCATTTTCTTATACTGAATACATGTTTGAGAGGATTTTTTTGTCCTGTAATACACTCATATCATATTTATTTTATATTGATTAAAAATAATAATCAATTTTCAGTTTTCTGAACAAGATAGAGAATAAATTTTTTTTCTCATTACTCTATTGGTTTATCACTAAGGGTATACATTTTTCTTGGAGGATTTCTACCCATATGAATGTAAGTTTTCCAAAAAAAGAAAGTTTCTTCCTTATCTCTTTAGATAGCTAAGCTTTTTTCCATCTGAAGGATTCTCTTCAGATATGTGATTCCTACAGACTTGATTTAATGCTGGACTTTCATTTCCAATTCTCTATTTAGGACAGGCCTAGTCCTTATCTATTCTCTTTCTTCCTCTGGCTGTATCAATCCCAAATTAAACCCAACTCAACAGTCTGCTATCCATTTCTTCTATATGGCTGACTAGTCTGTTTTCCCTGCTTGGCACTTCTGAACATAAATATATATAATAGAAAGTTTAGGTCATCAGCTCATTTCTCTTTTTTTTTTTTTTTTTTTTTTTTTTGCGGTAGCATGCATCACATAACATACTCTCTTTTGTTTCTTAATGTATTTATTTTAAAATGTATAGATCTCATCTTATAAAATGAAAGAAAATATTCAGAAAAAGCCAATTATATCCATATCAATGTTCTTTATGAAATATTTCTTAGAATGTTTGATGACTGCTGTACAACTAGTATCTCTATTCTTTCTTAAACTCATAGTAACACAAATTTTACATTACTTTTCAGCAAGTCCTCTAACAGCGTTTTATGAGAAACTCCAGCCTTTTTTCATATATTCTGTGTAACTTTTTAGTATTGCAACATAAAACCAGTAACTCTTCATTGTTCAGAAGAAATATTTGCTTCAGAAAACAGTAATTGAGAGTACAAAATTGAAAATAAAGAAAGACCATTTATAATATGTATTTCAGTAACTCATTCACTCAGACACTACAGAATCAATATACCTACCTAAATTCACTTTCTTGTCTCACTACAAAGTTGCCTGAAGGCCATCCTCATTTAATTTCCATAAATGATAACACGGAACATAAGATAAATTGTAATGAACCATATGAGACATATAGATACAATTTTATATAAACATATCAGGGATAGATTTGTTTAATCTAATAAGAAAAGAAAACAACACCTAAAGTCTTGCTAAGTCTAAACTGAGTAGTTATTCAACCAAGTGCTAGAAATATACAAGAAAAGAGAAGTACAAAAGGGAGCTGTAGTTGGGGGTGCGAGAGGTAGTGACCAGAATATAAAGTGAAAATAAAAAATGCAGGGGGAAAGTACTCTGATTTTTTTCTGAATATTGAAAATAAATTCAGTTTAATGAAATTCATGCCTAATTAATTCTCTTATCAAGAAACTGAGCTTTCAAAAATGATCTTAAGAAAAATATCTATATGTATTTCAGTGAAAATGATTATTGGTGCGGCATCTTTCAATTTCTGATCATTTGTAAATTACCAAGGTTTTATATATATTATTTTCATTCTGGGCATATAAATATGCATATATTGCATAAATATTTATGTAAAGGGATTTATCTAATATTGTAATATCAAATACATATATAACTGTATATTATATATGTTATGTGTACATTTATAAAGGATTTCTATTTCCATTAAAGTTATTTATTATTCATTAATTCAGTAAATTTTCTTTAAATACATTGAGCAAAATGAAATATGTTTTTTTACATCTGACCTAAAAATCAAACATAACCGACTCAAATGGCAAATAATTCCTGGAATATTTGGATTAATGGTTGAAAAGCCTTTCTTTTTCTTTCTTGAACAGTTTAAGAATTTTGTGAAAAAGAGATGCATAATTAGTCAGCATGTAAAACAAACAAATAACAAAATCCTGTGGATTTTTCCTGTTGATTAATTTCTCTTCAGATATCCATGATTTTATTGTCCCTGTCCTGCCTCACATCAATCCATAGGTTTAAACCTGTTCCTAGACTTCCAATTCTGTTACATGAGTACCACTCAAAAATGGTTTCCAATAACAGTTCATGTTCTCTGTTATGTTTTCTGAGATCTAGAGCCTTTAACAGTAATGACAACATTAGGATAGGTGTGCTCCTTTTCCTCTGTCTGACAATCTCTTTTCCTGCTTGGTTCCTTGGAACCTTGATAAACCATGGACCTGGCACATCAGTTTTAAGAGCCTCCAGCTGTGAGATACACACACATCCATCTTCTCCTTACAATGTCAGCATTACATATCCACAATACTCTTGTTTTTTCACAGAAACAAAGTGTGCTGATGGCAAGGATACTAAATGACTTGTGTCACTTTGAGCTAAATACTGTAAGATGCCCTCTGGTTCATCAAATTGTCTTTTCTCCACACTTTAATAATGTAGTACCTGCATACTGAGCAACCATTGTTATGCTCTTCTGAGCTTTAGAAAAGCTCACAAATTTCTTTTGCTGACCTTATTTGCATACCTGGGAGCTCAACCTTTCTTCAAAACTATGCTGATATCTCACATTCTATGCATAATTCCCTAATCTCTAGATTTTGTCATTAAGCAAACATTCAAGAAACAATAACTATCCCTGAATAAACATGTATATACAACTTACATACTTCTTCCCACCTCCCAAAATTCCACTTTCCCATTAAAGAGTATTTTTATCTTCCTGATGTGGTAGAGATTTGGCCTTATACAACTATTTCTCTTGCTATTCATCTATTTTATGCTCACTGTTTATTCACCTTCACCTTGTATCAAAACTTCATTATTAAAAACCACATCAACCTTTAAGAATATAGAAAAAGTTGATTTAAAAAATTGCTACAGGAATCTATAGCTGCTTTGATACGAGTATCTGGAGCCAAAAGTGAGATAAGAAATGCATCTGGTGTCTAGCCTTTGCCAGCTGGGACAGAACTTTGCTTTCAAGAGTGATAATGGCCATCATCCAGCTTGTGGAGAGCAATGCAGAACAGTCTCAAATGCTCTGAAAACTAACATGTCAGGCTGCAACGGGTCAAACTTGCGAGAGGCACCTACATCATGCCTTTCCTATTAGCCGCTTAGCTGCAGTTTCTTCCACATGACCTAATTTTATGCCATCATGATTGAGTCAGACCCTCCTTCCTTGGATTTTTTTTCCTTTACTTTTTCTTTTCTAAGAATGTTTCTCTAAAGAGTCTAAATTTGGCCTGGTTGCTCAGCACCCAGGTTTATATTATGATCTACTATGATCTCTTCAGATCATAGTTAACATAGTACTAAATGAATTTTAACATTTGTTAGTAAATTTTCACACTTTTTTGGGTGAATACTTTTACATTTTGGTCTTCAAGAGTCATCCTGTTTCCCACAACTATGTCTCCTAGGACCAGAATACTGATTCAGTCCAGAGTGGAAATAGAGGAGTTCATTTAGACTGCTCATAACACAATTAGCTAATCCCAAGAAGAATTTATGCTGGGACCCTATTGAAACTGAGGACTCCATGGCATCTGGAGCAACCTGAGAATTTCAGGTGGTATTCAGGTCTCAGCTCTGGTCTCAACACCACACAAAAGAAACACTCAAGAGGACACATGAGACAGTTACAAGGTGAGTCTCTGAGTTAAATAGCAAATGCTACTTAAGCATGCATTAGCTT
Organism: Mastomys natalensis; assembly: GCA_021653895.1. NCBI lineage: Eukaryota > Metazoa > Chordata > Mammalia > Rodentia > Muridae > Mastomys > Mastomys natalensis. Next base: position 44,938 of record JAJTUV010002275.1, on the reverse strand, counting down.
AACCCATGTGCTAGCTTATCACAGCTTTACACACATATTTCATTGTAAATGAAGTATAGTAATAGAAGTATATTTTCATATGTTGATGTTTTCCCACCTTTAAAGAAATCACCATTGCAATATTGAACCTGATTATGCCTTTATACTTACAATAGCAAATATTGCTGTTTTAATAATCTATACATTAATAGACATGCAAGTCAACTTCCTGAATAATGGCAAACAACTTATATGTTTGAGTTAGCACTCTGGATTTTAATTAAGTTTCAGGGGCATTAAAATTCTTTCCTATCTTTATATTTTTTAAAAAAAGGTAAAATTTAATTTAATTTGACACAACATACCAATAATGCTTGCTTGAAAGTTATTTTGTTTTAGGATCAAGTTATTGTATGTAGTACAATATGTTTACTTTTGTGGCCACAATAAAAAATTTCCCTTATACATGAACATTTTAGAATTGATTGAAAACTACAAAGAATATTGAATGGCTTTAGATGTGTGTCTGTTTTGTTTTTTCTAATTTGTTGATGTTTACTCTTTCATTGCCAAAACTAAAACAACTGGGAATTTGACATTATAAAATGTATGTAAGAATCAAACAAAATCAAATGAAACATGTCTTATGGATAGCCTCAGTCTTGTATTTTGATCCTAGTTTCACCCTTCTGGGAGGGGCTGCAGAGGATGGTTGAGTCTGTACACAGAGGACATCTTGTAAACCTTCTGTCCAATTAAAACCTGTAAAATAAAGACTAGAGCCAGAAATTGGGCAGTAGAAGGGGAGGCAGGAGAAAAAGGCTTAGGGGAGGAGAGAGTGAGAGGAATTCGATATAAAAGGCAGAGCAGGGGCAGAAGAGAAGGAAGTCGCTGGGGGAGCAGAAGCAGAAAGAGAAGCAGGAAGTAGAAGCAGGAGGAAGCAGAGCAGAAGGAAGCCGACGACTGAAGAGCTGGAGCTGGACAACCACTCGGCCTGGATAAAATCGCAAGTTATAAGGGAGCTCATAGCCGGGGATCAGAGTAATGTAGTTGTAAATCTGCCCAATCCGGGCGTGCAATTTATTCCATAATTATTGAGTTGTGTTTTCATTTACTAGTCTCATTCAGGTAGGAGATTTACCGCGGCAAATTTGGCAATTTAAATAATAATACTACAAACATGTTTATGCTGGCAGTATTGTGTTGCACCTGAGAATGATATTGTTTTTATTTCATTTTATTATCTGCTTTTAATGTTGAAATGTGTATACAGTTGTCTTCCAAGGAACCTTAGATCTAACTTTCTCCAGGGGATCCTTTCCTGTCCGTAGAAAGCTTTGCAGATGTGTTGGTAAATTTGGGGTTAGGAAGCTACCCTGCACCCCCTTATGAGCTGAGCTAGGAGAAGAGCTGACATGACAAAGTAGCCAGGTGTAGGAGGGCATGAGGCTTCAACAGACACACAAAAAAACAGTCAAATAAGGAAAGGCAAGATGGGATCAAGAATCTTACAAGGGAAGTGACACAATTTTTTATCCAATACCAAATGGTTAGTCCTGAAAACATTTATGCAAATAATATCATTCAGACTGAGCATATGAAATTAAGGAATATATGTGCATATGCATGTGCATATACATATACATATGCACGTGTAACAGCAATTAATGAAAACGGGGGTCACAAATTTGGGAGAGAGCAAAGAGTGATTGATTTATGGGATAATTTGGAAGTACAAAAGGCGAAAAAGGGAATGATGTAATTCTAAATACATGAAGAATGAACTAATTAAAGATTTTATATTTTAATTTCAAGTATAAATCTCTGCTAACAACATGATAAATATAGACAGTATCTGAAACTTTACTTAAAAAATCCATGGGCCAGATCTATAATATACTTTTTCCAGTCAATGTAATACATACTTATCTGTGATAAAGTATTTAAGTGAAAGATTCTGATCATTTTATTTTGTAGGAATGTTTTGTACTGATAAATATGTACTTCTTCTTTAGTATTTATGCTTTAAGAAGGACAAAAATGTTAGATGATTATTTTCCAATGTGTGCAATATGCATAATGCCAAACTGTGCAAATATTCATGTGTAAAGGTCATATATGCAAAGGACCTAAAAAATAAGCAAAGTACAGGTTATATAATTTTTAAAAAGAGAAGAAAAACCATAAGTTTATAGTAAGCTTAATTAGAGAAATATAAGGAAGGGAGAAAAACTGTCTAAATCTATAGAATAATTTAGATATTCCAGTATAAGAAAGTCAGAGTCTTTCTGTGAATGTCAATCTGAAAGGTATAATCAAACTTTTAAAGTCAAAGACTAGAAGATTCAGAAAGCACTAAGAAAAACAAATAACATATAAAACAGTTCTGGTGGATTAAACCCAGATATTTGAGCCCTACACTTCAGATTAGAAATTCTTCAAGATAAGCCTTATTCATACACACACACAAAACACACACATATGCATATATACCATATATATACATATATAAACTTTTCGATATTTGTTGCCCAACAATGAATGCACACAATTTCATTTACAATACATGGACTGCATGTATAATGTAGAACCAAGTCATTATTTCACAAATAGCAGCTCAGAGTGCTTAGTATAAACAATGAGTTCTCAAATAAATTCCTTCTTTAATCATACTCCATACTTAAAATTTATATCTATCTTAAACAAATTATATAAAAATATTCTATTTCAAGAAAAGTTGGATAAAAACTTATAGTGTATAGAAAAAAATTAGTTTACTGAAGATTTTAGGAATATGTCTAAATGCCCCATAATTGATAAAACCCTATTGCCTCTTTTATTTTTGACAAGGTCTCTTCTAGCTATGGCTGGTCTCAAACTGTAAAATGACCTTGAGCTTTTGATCCTCTTACATTGAGCCAAAGTTCTGGGATTATATATATCAAAAACATATATTGTTTTATACAGTGGTGGGATGGTTGCCAGTACTTCATGCATAGATAAGCAATTCCAACTGAGCTCCATTACCACTTCCACTACTGCCTTGTGACATCACACACACAGCCTTCGCTCTAAAGGACCATGTGCCCTGCCCTTGTTGACCTGTGGCAAGATCTCTCTCACAGACTGCACTGCACTATGCCAGACTCTTCAGAGGGACTGAGGTTCTATCTGGATAGTTTGTCCAGACCCGTAGGAAAATACATGATATTCCAGAGTGTAGAAATGTCCATGCTGGTCCACATCCCCTCTCTGAGCTTCTGTTTCCTTAAGACAAAGGAATTTCTGTATTTTTGTTTTTCCTGAAAGCCTCTCTTCAAGAAAGGCAAGAGTGCATAGGAAATTAGCATGGCCTTCTGCAAGTGGGCCAGTCTAGGGTGCCCTTCTGCTCCGGAGGCACATGAGTTCCTCCCAGGCCTATTGCTGTCCACCCAAAGAGCAATGAAATTAGAGCTCACAGTCCTGGTCTGGTCCAGAGTCTCACCTGGTTCCCTGATGACCAATCAGGCCTAGGGAGCTCAGTCCTGATTGGGTTTGGAGCTCTATTATACTTACCACAACAAAACCAAACACAAAACAAACACAAACAAGCAAACAAAAACCCAGAAACACATAAGTATGGCTATGGATTTCAAAAGAAATAAAATCACATGTAGAAATAACCTAAAACTTAGAAGATATTGTGAAAAGGTAAGAATCAAAATTAAGTATCAATGTACCAATAAATGTTCAGTGCAGAAATATAGTGACAGGTTGCACAGATAGGTCCAAAATATAACCACATTTGCTTAACAGCCTATTGAGATAAACTATTAAAATTATTTTCAAAAAACAAATAATAATAATAATAATATATCCAGGCATCTAAATTGTGTCTTTATTTTCACAGTATTGGGTCTAAAATACTACTTATAAACAAAATACACACTGCTTCTCACCTGACAAGTGTTCTATTAATTTCTGAAGAAACAATTTAAATGTATTTAATCTGTTGGACCACAAAACAAGTTCTGCATGCATTCCTAAATTTGATTGTGTATTGCAATATTTGACATTCCAGCCTACAGCTCCTAAATGTGGTTATTACAGGTGTTCTATAATTCATTTGCAATTTACTGAAATGAAATATGTTTTCCTTTTGATATTTGCCTTAAAATCTGCACTTAACCAATAAAGAATCCAGAAGTAGAACACTGGCTATGGTAAGTAGAGGTGATTAAGGTAATTTATAATAGGATGTTAAACACAATCCCTGTAAAACACAGGTAATTCAAACAAGTAATTCTAAAACTCAAAATCCTAAGGCAATAGGATGGACTGGAGTTTCAAGATGTCTGAAGTTACATAGTAAGAACTTCTCTCAAAGCAATATAATGATGATGATGATGATGGTGGTGGTGATGATGGTGATGATGGTGATAATGATGCAAAATTGCAGTAATAATAAACTATGATGTTGCTTTAAAAAAACACAGAAATGAATTATTTTATCATTTATTTGTTTGTTTATTATTTTTTGTGATCAACACACCTATTGGTTTTTCTATAACTAGTTCTTAGTTACTTCTGTCCTTCAAGTAGTACATACTAATACCGTGTAAGTACTATAGGCTAATACATGGCTAGAGCATGCAACATGGGCAAAATGATGGTTTTATGTCTTTGAGTCTTGCAATCATGAATAGCAAGACACAGATTATTCTCATGAAAGATCCATCCATCAGAATCTTGAAAGCTACTCACAACTACGGGAACTGAAGGATTTTGACAGTGAACTTACTTGCAACTTTCACCATAATAGTGTGTGTGTGACCATTAATGAAGTACTGATGAATTGATTTCTCTGTTTACTTTACCCAAGGAAGTTGATTTCAGAATAAATCATTTTATTTTGTGTTTGGAGAAAGAGTTGGTTATTAGGTGTTATGTAAATACAATGCATAGAAGTATAGAAAGTATACATATCAATTAAAATGTTTGTGTTATTTAGTATACGTGACATAAAATTAAATGTGATGTCATTATTTATTCAATGTAATTTTTAATGTCAACTAATTATTAAAATAATTAAATTTGAACAACTTTTTTCTAGTTTGAGTAATGGCATATCTTTGACTTAGCAGTTCTAATATTTCAATAAAGTAATTGTAGAAACAGTGAAGTTGCAGCAACATCCATTCAAAAATATACATGGACCTAAGAGGAGGGTACATATCACTGAAAAACATCTCACAAACTTTTTTTTTCCAGTATGGTTATTATATGTAAATTTCTATATTAATAAGTTACATAAAATCCAGTTTCTTTGTAAAGGAATTTAGACATGTTGTTTATTCCTGCAACTTAAGCATTTAATAGCATTTTGCAGGAGAGTCATACATTTAGAGGACTATGCTTACATACTGAAGTTCTATTTTAAGAGAGAAAATGAAACAACAACAAAAAAATTTAAGCAAACTCACTAAGAAATCTTATATCTGACTGCTAAATGGGTTTGATTTGAAAACTACATTATATTGAACATGATATTTCCCACATTTTCAGCAGAAGATGGACAAACCAATGCTGATCTGAATTTGGCTTGGGACTTTACTTAAGATAATTCGTTAGAGACAATTGTTTCTTTTAGTGGAGCTAAACAGAACGACCAGGCATGATGCAAAAACTACTTATTGTCTTTCAACTAAATATCAGAAGACAATTAACATCAATATCAAATTAGTCATTGTGGCAGCTGAAGTGATGTATTTACACTATAAACTGAAATTTTCTAATACTAATTACATTTCCTGCTCTACCTTCTGACAGATATTAAATCACTGTCAGAACCATGGTATACATACCCCATTCACTAGACTTTGCAAGTAGAAATGCACCATTAAGTTTCCACAAGGTGCCACTGTAAGGTGTTACAGCCAAAATACAAGAGTTTTTTAAATTCTGGTAATACTATTATCTTAAATTGATTTTAAAGATTTTGATGATAAAAATCTTTGGTTATACCTAGTATTTAAACAGACATACATGACCTATCAAATTTGTAACATCATTTTCTGCTATACTCATAATGATGAACATGCTTCATATAAAAAATATAATATATTATGAATATTCAGTCATGCACTGATGAATGTCGGGAGCCTTCCTGCCTGGAGAAGGTAATGGCAGGGCACAGAGTAGGACTCTGGTGTGGCTTTAAAGTCTGAGGGCCTCCAAACATTCTAGCTCTCCAAACTGTATTGAAAATGCTGATGATAACTTCTAAAAATTCCTTTAAAAACGTATTTGCTCTATATAAGGGTAAAAAGCTGCTGGGTTAGGTGATTAACACCTGTAGTCTAAAAGCTAAGGATTAAGTAACATGGCCTTGTTCTATCTCAGTAGGAACTGTGCAGCTCTAGCTTTCAGCCTGCTAGTCAGTCTGAAGTCACAGGAAGAAAAAGGGACACTTAGAAAAGTGATTACAGCATTTATTATTGCGTTGTAAAAATGTTTCCCGTGAAACCTATCTAAGGGGAAAAGCAGAAAGATCTTAATGGGGAAAAAGGAAACAATCCAATGAGGGAAAATTCTTCTAAGGGAAGAAATTCTTCTAGGTGGGGGAAAAGGATATATTCTCCTCTCTTCTCTTTGTCTTCAGTATCCTTCAGAATACATGATCTCATGTTAAAAAGTTCATCACAAGTTCACACACAAAATCAAATCATAAATTGAAATAGAAGTGTACATGATAGAATGTTTACATGCATATCAATTAGAAGTAATTATCTGAGGGCGCGGATTTCTGATCGAGGCCAGCCGTCACAGTGTCCAGACACAGGGCACACAAGAAACCCTGTCTCGGAAAAAAAAAAAAAAAAAAAAAAAAAAAAAAGTAATTATCGCTAAAACCAACACCGTCTCAGCCCACAATTCATTGAAGGTTTAAAACAATAACTAAGGTGTTAGTGAAGTTTTGTAGAGATAAACCCAGGCAATATTTTATCTTCTGTCTTAGCACCTATAATGAATCACTAGTTCCCTTTTTATCACCTTTGGTTAATTTTTTACAACCTCTTGGAATGTGCTTTGAGTAAGTGAAAATCTGGTTACTTCTAAGGACAATTAACTGGTGACACTTGGGAGACTGACAAAGTTCCCATTGCAGTTTTGACTATCAGAAAGGGACCTAATAACAGTCTACCATAAAAGAGCTTATAATCACGATATAATTTTAGGAATTCTTATAGAATCATCAAGACTTAAGAAGTCATCTTTTTGTCTATATAGCATCACTACAAGACAGTACATCTTCATAGATCTGCAGAGATCTATCTGCTCCAAAGGGGTCGGTTATTACTTAGTGATTGTTATATATGTTTAATAATAACAGGGAAAGCATATTTAAATAGCAGGAATCTTTCCTAAAATGAATTCTTTTACAGCCTTGCTTAATAAGGATGAACCTGTGCCAGATTACATAATAATCTGAAGAAGGCCATCTCAGGAAGATAACTTGTCCCATTATGGCTTCGACAGCTGAATCTCATGTCTGCTGTTTACACAAAGATACCATTCTTGGGTTTAATTTTGTTTTCTTTTTGTAAATAACACCATCTTCTCTCTTCTTTGGTGATTTGTTCCTAATAGGTAGATTATTTTTAACCTGAGGTGAAATTATCTCACTTGGAAATTCATTGAAATAAGAGATGCACAACTTATCTTATGGGAAGGAAACATACACACATACACACACATACCCATCACATCACATAAACACACACCATATCACACAAACAGCAAGACATACAGTAGAAATCTAAATTATCTTTCTCCATCCAAACTCACAAGGATAATTTTAAAAGTCAGAAGATTTTGGACCAAACAAATACATGTGAATGAACTAAGGGGAAATAATGATTATTAAGTCCATATTAGAAGGGATTTGCTAATGACTAGTTTGAGTACTAGAGTTTCAGTACAATTTTTTCCTTTATTTGACTGTTCTTAAACCAATAATGCTAAAAAAAAATTGGTTTAATAATGTAAGCTCCATTTCATAAGCTTTTTTTTGTGCCTTGTACATATATTGTTCCCAAATTAATTATATGTATATGAACAAGTCACATTTTCTAAACCTAAAAAAAGACTTTAAAAGACTAAACAAATGAGACATCTCTAAAGAGAATAATTTAAAATTTAACCTCAAAACAAAGGAACTACAATTAACTTAAGTCATATTTTTATGTAATACTTTCTCTGAAAGGATTTGGTGATTTCAGATAAAAATGCAAACTTTCTGATAAATTTAGCCAGGTCAGAAAGGGAGAGGATATTCAAGCAAATTTTAGAGGTGACTTAAATAATGTACCTAATTTTATATCAGAAATCCTATAAATTAAATAGTAACAATTAATATTGACAAAACACTCCTGAAACTAATATGTACTGAGTGCTTTTGGTGTTTGATCAATGAGTTATACATTCTTATAAAATTATTTTAAAGAATCAATTGAAACCCATAAGACACCATCATCTTGTCATGTAAAAGGGCACAGTGGAAGACACTCAGTGGCATCAGGTGCTACTAAGGTGAGTATGTAAATAGAGAGAGTTGGGAGAGACAGAAAAGCAGAAAGCTATGTGTAAATAATGACAGGAGACAGAAGGTAATGGAGAATAGCCTGATGCAACCAGCCTACACTCTCACCTGAGGCCGTGAAGTCCTGGCCTAGGCTACTGCTGAGGAAAACATCTGGCTCCTAAGGTTGCACGACGGAGTGGTCTGTGTCAATGTCAGGCAAATCTTCATGGTTTTGCTCCCACTTGGGGTTATTTAAATATCCATGTGCTGTAGAAAGCTGGCCCATCTCTGACTAGTTACAACACTAGGAAAAGTCTGTAATTCAGAGTTTACCCATCACAGCCATGCAAAGCGCTGGCCATCTTAAAAAGTGTAATTGCCTGTACCTTGCCTAGATGGGCTCCTGACAGGTAATTTTAAAATCTTATGACTATGAACATGGGTGATCTTTTCTTTCTTCAAAGACTTAAAGTTGTTTGGTCATACAAGTATTTCACTTGTTTGTTTAGAGTTACCCAAAATATTTCTCTACTAGGCGTTGTCATTGGTATATAGACCAGATACTGTTTTGGTTTTTTTTTTGGTTTCTATGTGTGGTGTGGGTGTGCGTGTTCGTGTGCGTGTGTTTTGTCTTGAAGTTATTTTGCTGGCCAGAATTTGGAATAAGAGGGACACTCATCCATTTCTGGTGGGAGTGCAAATATGTACAGCCAATGCGAAAATATGACATTTCTTAGAAAGGTCTATCTTGGCTACTTTTGGGCATATACCCAAAGTATGCTTCATCCTAAGTAAAGTACACTTATTCAACTATGTTCACTGTTGCTATATTTGTAACAACCAGAAATTATAAACAACCTAGATGCTCCTTAAAGGAAGAATGTAAAAAAAAAACACAGATTATCGCTCAGCTGTAAACAAAATAATATCATAATATTTTGCAGGCAAATAGATTTAACTAAAAAAAAAGAAAAAAAATCATACTAGGTAAAGTAACCCAGACCCAGAATGACAAATATAATTAATTACTTATATGCAGTTATTAGCCATTGAACAAATATTAACTAAACTACAATCCATAGATCCAGAGAGGTGAAGTATAGAGATAGGAACTAGTGGGGAACACATGTATCTCTAAGGAAGGGGAAAATAGAATAAATTTCTTGGGTAGAATAGGGATTGGATTTAGGAATGATATAATCAGGTATGAAGGGAGAGGAGAGATGTTTAGAGAAGAACTAGCAAGAATTGAGAAATTATGACAGGTGGGCATGTAAACCTAGTGAACTGAAAACTTCCAAAAATATATGAAGCAAATTCTAATGAAGTATCCATAATGAATTGAGTCCCCACTGGCCATTTCTTGTCACCAAAGGCACTTTTAGTCCTGGGACCATGTTAAATCCAATTGAGCTTGGCCAAAGGGATCCATGAAAATCATTAAACAACCCAGGCTGTTGTCAAGACAATAGGTTGCTTTCCACAAAATGATGGTGTGGGAAGAGCTAAGGTGGGAGAAGTTAGGAGAGGAAAAGGAAGAGGAGGAGTAAGGAGGAAACGAGGAAAAGGAAGGGGAGGAGCTAGGAGACAGGAGAGGAGAACAAGAGAGAGGGGATGGAGTTGGATGTTCATGTGTCTGTAGCAGTCAAAGGTAGTTGGTGTATCTAGGTTGGGTATTGTGTTACACTTCTGATTGTATGGGTATCTTGTTACTGAATCATTATTAAATATATAAGCCTTTGATTAATCTTTAAGCATTAGAGCCTCATCTTTCTACTAAGCCCCGTGGATGGCAGGTTGGCCTGGGCAATGTGCAGCCTTGCAGAGACAGCTTGGGAGATTGAGCCATCTCCCATGCTGACATCTTGTGGGTGGCAGGGCTGGTGTTTCTAGTTGGCCATTTCTAGCTGCAGCATGCACATGGCCTCTTGCAGAGAAACATGGCCGCTGTGCTAGGCAGAGCCGCTGCAGCTTAGATGGCCAGCCTGCACAGCCCCACTTTTTAAATAATTACCACAACATGATGGCATGACCCCATTGCTGTAGACAACACCCACACACCTCCTTTGACATGGAAATATCAAGCTGGTGGCTACATAGAATCCTCCTCCTTCATTCAATCCTTTTATATGGAAGTGTGTGGGGCTATAGCTTACAAGTGGGTTTGGGTTCTGATGGGCTGAGTTGTGGATCCCAAGTGTCTGCCGCCCCAGGCAGCTGGAGGCTCAGGGAGCAGAAGCATGGAAATTCAACTGAGTTCACCACCGGGCAGATGCCAGGCTAGGGGAAGCCACTGAATTCCACTTCAGGCTTGGGAGAACCCAGTCTGAGGTTCCTGCGGGGGCAGAGCTCTTGGCTTGCGGGATCCCAGGCCAAGGCAGCTGGCTGGAGACCTACTGGTCTCACCCCTTGGGCTCCCAGGCACAGTTGAGAGCCGCAGGAGGACTGAGATGGGGGCATACAGGCTGGACCAGCCTGCAGCTGAAATGGGCGAGGGAGAAAAGCTCCATGGCAGGCCCTAAAATGAGAGGAAGTCAATGGTTTTAAAAGGTTTATTGTCATGGTGGAAAGTGGACAAAGCTGTACCCAGTGTCCTCTAGGGCAGGCCTGAGGTTAAATACCTTTTTCAAGTAGGAGGAGGGTCTGAGAAGGAATGCTTAATTGGCTATTCCATCTGGCCTTTAGGTATCTCATTAATATGGAAATCTCTTGAGGCTCTGCAGCCTGTAGTCATGCCCTCTACCTGTGCTACATGACTGAAGGTCACAAACTTTTTTTGGGGCGGGTCTGTCTTGAGTGAAAGGAACCATGGCCCAGGAGCAAGGCCGAACACCTACCATCCCTTTAGGATATCCAAGGTTCGAGGCCTATACTCGACCAAGTACCCAGCTGTCTCTCACAGCCCACCACCCCACAGAAATGTACTATGAATGATATCAAAAGAGCATCATAAATACCAATTCAACCAGAAAACCTTTGATCTACCATCTGTCCTGCCTACAAAATATGCCTGGGCAATGGTGGCACAAAGCTTGTGGGAGTAACCAAACAATGTCTAATTTGATTTAAGTCCCACTGTAAGAGAGGAACCTATACCTGATACTGTTTGGGTGACCAAGAAGCAGAGAATAAATAGTCCAGAGACCTAGGGGAAAACCAAATATCATTGTCCTTCAAAAATATAGTGATAAAATGATTCCTAATAATATTCTACTTTATCCAGATCAGTATCTTGTTCAGCCATCATCAGGGAAGTTTCTCTCTGTGTCAGATGGGAAAAATAAAGAGACACACAGCAAAATATTACTTACAGAGAGGAAATTGAGACTTTGGAATGCCTGCCTCTAAATGGCATGTCTCAGTTAAATGCCTTCCCTTAGACCTCAGGAAACCCCACATTAAAGAAGGCAGAAAAAGTTTAAGAGCCAGAGTAGATGAAGGGCATCAAGGGAACAAGTCCTCTGCACATATAGTATAGCTTTTAATTTAGTATTTCTATGGGACTCCTGAGTATGTGAATCAGTGCATCTCTGAATCTTATGCCTTTTCTTGGGACTTTCTTTCTGTTAGTTTTCATCGCCCAAACTTGATGTGACGGTTTTGTTTTATCTTACTAATTTTATTTTGTTATATTTTGTTGTCATATCTTGAGCTTGAGTGTTTGTTTATTCATTTTTAGAAACAGATAGAATGGGGTTGGAGCCAGATGGGAAGGGATAAAGTTGGAGAACTGGGAGTAGTAGAAGGAGGGAAACTGTAATCATAAAAGAATCTATTTTTTTAATAAAAGTGGAAAATAATTTTAAAAAGTAACCATTACACAGTAAAAAAAAAATAGTATACTTTCATACTGAATCTTTTGCCTGCAAGGGAGTGAGGTAAGTTATTTTGCAATTCATTTGTATCATTCTTATTCATGTGGATGGTAAATTTTTGAAAAACTTTAAAACTTTACAAAAGAAATATGTAATCAAGCATTTTCAATTTTAACAGTATAGTCAGCCATCCCTTCGAGTTGCAAGATTTCCATTTGCCCAAAATTAAGACATGTTGAATATCAAGTAATTAATACTAATTTAAAGTTCACTCAAAATTAGTTTTAAGTGCAATGAAAAAAAGAAACAAAACCAAAACAACAACAAAATATCCAATCCATTAACTTCAGAGAATGTATTCCAACCCATATCAATGCTTAGTGTTTAATATAATATTGTTTTTTTTTTTCCTGCAAGGAATCAGGCAGCCAGCATAAAAGGCTAAAAATGAGACAATTTACATGCAGTTGTGTTAAGAATCTCTGGCAATCTGATGAAAGCAGTAATGGAGATGTTTCCCATCTGCTAAGTTACAGATCTTCCTTGCTCCAGAAGCATGTGATATTGCTAAACTGAAACTAGAATGTCTGCTAGTGGTAAAGAAAGGAGAACCTTCAAATTCTAATATTCTGGGTGTTTTGAAAACTAAGGGATTCCTTTTGAAAACAAAGTTTGAACAATACGAATGTTTTGAATAAGCAAGATTTAGTAAATAGAAAACAATATGAATAGGAACTAAGTGAAATGGCCAGCAGTCTCAAGAGTCTTTTTGGAATCAAGAAGATGAGATTTTGTGTTTAAAGCCCAGAATGTTAGAACACTTCTTTAGATGTTCTCAATAATTCGATTTTCCCTCATTGAGAGTTCTTTGTTCAACTCTCTACCGCATTTATTTAATAGGGTTATTTGATGGTCTTTGGAATCATAGTTAATCACAGTTCTTTGTCAAAACCTTGATATTAGCCACTATTCAGATTTAAGGTTGGTGAAGACTTTCCTACTGTTGGTTCCCCTTTGTCCTGTTGACCGTATCCTTTGCTTTACAGAAGCTTTGCGTTTTATGAGATCTCATGCAAATGAAAACAACACTGAGATTCCACCTCACACAGTCAGAATGGCTAAGATCCAAAACACAGGTGACAGCAGATGTTGGCGAGGATGTGGAGAAAGAGGAACACTCCTCCATTGTTGGTGGGTTTGGGCAAGCTGGTACAACCACTATGGAAAGCAGTCTGGCGATACCTCAGAAAATTGAACATAGGTTTACCTGAGGACCCAGCTATATCCTCCTGGATATATACCCAGAAGATAATTTCAACATGCAACAGGGCCACATGCTCCACTATGTTCATAGCAGCCCTATTTATAATAGCCAGAAGCTGGAAAGAACCCAGATGTCCTTCAACAGAAGAATGGATACAGAAAATGTGGTACATTTACACAATGGAGTACTACTCAGCTATTAAAAATAATGAGCTCATGAAATTCTTAGGCAAATGGATGGAGCTAGAAAATATCATCCTGATGAGATGACCCAATCACAAAAGAACACACATGGTATGCACTCAATGATAAGCGGATATTAGCCCAAAACACACAATACCTAAGATGCAACGCATAAACCTCATGAAACTCAAGAAGAAGGAGGAAGACCAAAGTGAGGTGCTTTGTCCTTTTTAGAATGAGTATAAAAATATTCAACCAAGAGCTCCAGGTTTAAAAACTCAGCCTGAGAACAGACAGGGGCAAGCTTTTCCATGAGAGGCTCTAACCAGCAGCTGACTCAGACAGATACAGACATCCAGAGCCAAACATGGATGGAGCTTGAGGACTCTATAGAAGATAGGCGGAAGGATTGTGGGCCCAAAGGAGATAGGAACTGCATAGAAGATCAACAGAGTAAACCAACCTGAACCTTGGAGCTCTCAGAGACTGAATCACAACCGTGGAGCATACCTAGTCTACACAGATCTACCTCCATGGGCTGGACCTAGGCCTCCCTGCACATATGTTGTAAATTTTGCAGCTTGGCTTTCATGTAGGTCTCAACATCTGGAGGGGGGGCCTATCCCAAAACATGCAGCCTGTATATGGAGTATGGTCTTCTAGCTGGGTGCCTCATCTGGCCTCAATGGGAGAGGAAGCACCTAGCCTCTCAGAGACTTAAAGTGGCAGGTGGGGGATACTGGAGGAGGGGGTACTCAGAAAACAAGAGATGGGGAAGATTGTGGGAGGGGGTGACTGGGACGGTTATAAGTGAATAAGCAAAAAAAAAAAATTTAAAAAAGGAAAAAAATAAAAATAAAAATACAGCCCAGAATGACATGAAAGAAAGAAAATGACACTGGCCATCTGAGGATAAAACTGTAATAATAATTGTTTATGCCCATATCTCTGAATAGATAAACAATTATTAATATTTGGATTTATAATTTCTTTGCTACAACAAGATGATTAATAGATTGGTTTCATTTGTCCTCGTTAGTGCAATTTCAGTGGTATATGATAGAGCTAGCAGCAGTTACATATGAAATACAAGGAAAACAGGCAGCAAGTATGAAAATTAATGCAGAACAGGTAAATTCACACTTTGAAAGTTAAATGAGCAAACATTCTCAAATCATTAAAGTTTTAATTTGCTTTTAAATTTTTGTGTTTTAGCCTTTTATATTTTAGTGAGTTCAATTTAGTGTGATATCTATTGCAACAGTAAGATTAATAAAAGTTTTGAATTTACATTTTAATTGCTTTACTACAAGATATTCTGGAATCTGTTGGAGCCCAGTTAAACATGGAAATCATAAAGTTAATAAAGTACTTGACTTTCAGAGTAAGTGACAGCTTATACATCACTCATTAAAACTTCAAACAAATAAACAAATTAAACACTTTCAGACTAAGCAATCATTTGATAGACTTGATGAGGTTATTAGCATAGTGTATTAGAAACAAAGCAGAAATATAATATTTAACTAAGTTAAATTCAGGACTATAATTTTTGTTGGTACGTGGTTTATGAAGAAGAAACCTTCATTGATTTGCCTATATTTGTTATTGATTCTAATATTCAATATTGCCTCATAATTAGGATGATCCCAAAAGTTACAATCAGTGGTATGTTTCTTTCAATTTAATGTGTAGCTGAATTTCTTCTTGTCTTTACAACTTGATAGTACTAGAACATTGTTTTTCCCAAAAATAACTTAAGGAAAATGTTAAAAGACTCAGAGGCATTTTTTTTTTAATACAGTAGCCAAAATTTTAATTTGAAAGCACTGACAAGAATCTTGTTCTAAACACTCATTCCCTAGATAGTGATTCTATTTGAGAGTCTGAAACACTTAGGCCTGGCTGCTGGCATTAGCTCTGTATAGGCCACATGTAACTCTCCTCCACAATACCCGAGGATTCTTTTTTTTTTTTCTCTTCTCTTCTCTTCTCTCTTCTCTTCTCTTCTCTTCTCTTCTCTTTCTCTTCTCTTTTCTCTTCTTCTCTTCTCTTCTCTTCTCTTTCTTCATCTTCTCTTCTCTTCTCTTCTCTTCTCTTCTCTTCTCTTCTCTTCTCTTCTTCTCTTCTTTTTTTCTTCTCTCCTCTTCTTTTTTCTTTTCTTGGATATTTTATTTATTTGCATTTCAAATGTTATCCCCTTTCCTGGTTTCTTTTCTTAAGAGTTCTACAATAACACCCCTCAACCTATGTTTCTCTCCTAAAGAAAATATATTTTAAGCATTAAGGTTTAAATTATCATCTATATCCCCCATCAGTCAGATTTTCAATGAGCATTGCAGTAAACTGTTTCAATTGTAATAACACAATGTTATCTGTATTTTGCCTTACAGATCTCTCTTGTGGGTATGCGATGTGTTTATGAAAATATAGAGGAAGGATATGTTTTGGTGGATGATTGAGGACCTGTGGGGGAAGGGGGTGTCTCTGTGGGTCCATGCTGAGGCATTCCTTCCCCCTGAAGGACCAGCCACATGACGGTATAGGATAGAATAGAATCAGGGCATGAAGAAGGGAGTTAAGGGGTAGCAGAGGAAGAGAAAGGCAGAGAGAGAGAGAGAGAGAGAGAGAGAGAGAGAGAGAGAGAGAGAGAGAGAGAGAGAGAGAAAAGAAGAAGAAGAAGAAGAAGAAGAAGAAGAAGAAGAAGAAGAAGAAGAAGAAGAAGAAGAAGAAGAAGAAGAAGAAGAAGAGAGAGCTGGAGAGAGAGGGGGTATGAAAATGGGGAGAGAGAGGAAAGGTGTGAGGGGACAGAGCAGGAGCAGGAAGGCAAGAGCAAGAAAAGTGGAGGGGGCAAACAGCCCCTTTTATAGTGAGCCAGGCATACCTGGCTGCTGCCAGGTAACTGTGAAGTAGAGCTTAGACAGAATGCTAACAGTATGTACTTTTCTACTTTATCCTGGAGCTCATTCTTATAAAAGTATGAGTTTTCTTCCCCTCAAGACAGAGTTTATTTCTATTATCCTCCTTTACTTTTAAGATTGGAGTGACTGCCTTTTCTGAATGCTTTCAAATAGTCCTCTACATATGTTTATCTTGATTGCACAGTGCTTCATAGTGACCTGTGTAGTGCACTTTCCATTTAAAGTAGATGGTCTGAACACATGGGATCTTCAGAGACTTTTATTGAAACAAATCTGTTCTTTCTTTGCAAGGAACAAATGTGTACTGAGTGATCTGTGAAGATTTCCTAGCATCTCCCTAACTAAAGAGACAAATAATACTATTCTTTATACATTTTGACTATACACAAATACAAACTCTAAAGTAAAGGTGTACAGCCTGAAGCTTACATGGTTCTGGATCTAATTAAAGTAATATCTAATTTTCATGTCTTCACCACCCTCATTTTCAAGAGAAAATTATTCTATTCAGTTTTTATATGGAAAATCAATAGTTTATATGCTTGTTTTATGCAAACCTGTTCAACCACTGTTAGTAGTTATGGAAGTTATGCTTTCCCAATAGGTAGGGTGCTATTTTAATCTATTGACAGTATGTATATGAGTTTATTTTTTGAGTCTTTGTGTGGCTTAGGTAATAGGGTGGCTGTGACCTCATACAAGACATTTGGCAGTGTTCCCTCTGTTTCTGGCTTATGCAATTGTTTGAGGAGTATTGACTTTAGCTCTTTGAAAGTCTGGTAGAATCCTCTATAAATCCTCTATAAATCTATAAATGGGATTGTTTTAGTTGGGAGATTTTTAATGACTCCTTCTATTACCTTAGGTGTTATAGGACTATTCAGATGGCTTACCTGATCTTGAATTAGCTTTGGTATTGGAATCTGTCCATTAAATCATCTGTTTCATTTAGATTTTTCCACTTTTGTGGAGCATTGGCTTTAGAAGTTAGAATTAACAGTACATTGTCTCAGTTTCCATTGTTATATCTCCACTTTCATTTCTTAGTTTGTTAATGTGGGTAATGTCTCTCTGCGTTTTAGTTACATTGGCTAAGCGTTTGTCTATCTTGTTGATTTTGTTAAAGAATCAACTCTTTGTTTCATGGATTCTTCTACCGTTCTCTTTGTTACCATTTGATTAATTTCACCTCTGGGTTTGATTATTAATTCCTTTTGTCTGCTACTCCTGGGTGTGTTTGCTTCTTCCTCCTTTTGTTACCCTAGAGTCTTCAGATGTATCTTTAACTCATTAGTATGAGAACTCTCCAATTTCATTATGTGGGTACTTAGTGCTATGAATTTTCCTCTTAGCACTGTTTTCATAATGTCTCATAAGTTTGGGTATGTAATGCCTTCGTTTTTATTAAATTCTAGAAAGTCTTAGTATATTTCTTTAATTCTTCCTTGATTCAATGATCATTGAGTAGAGAGTTGTTTAGTTTCAACAGATATGTAGACTTTCTGTCGTTTCTGTTGTTGGTGAAGTCTAGCTTTAATTCATGGTGATTTGATAAGATGCATGAGATTATTTCAATTTTCTTGTAACTGTTGAGGTTTGCTTGTAACTGATTATGTATTCAGTTTTGGAGAAAGTTCCTTGAGGTGCTGAGAAGAAGGTATTATGTTTTGTGTTTGGATGAAATGTTCTATAGATATCTGTTAGTTGATCCACTTGAATAATAATCGCTGTTAGTTCTATTTCTCTGTTTAGATCGTCTGTCTATTGGTGAGAGTGGGGTGTTGAGTTCTCCCACTCTTACTGTGTGGGGATCAATGAGAAATTTAAGCTTCAGTAATGTTTCTTTCATAACATGGGTCCCTTTGCATTTGAGGCAAGTTGCTTAGAGTTGAGATGTCCTCTTGGTGGATTTTTCCTATGATGAGGATGAACTGTCTTTCCCTGTCTCTTTTGATTACTTTTGGTTAAAGTCTAGTTTAATAGCTATTAGAATGGCTACTTCAGCTTGTTTCTTGTAACCATTTGCTTAGAAAATCTTTTCTAGCTCTTTATACTGAGATAATGACTATCTTTGTTGCTAGATGTGTTTCTTGTATGCAGCTCTGTTTCCATATCCACTCTGTTAGCCTGAGTTACCCATACTGGGGAAATGAATACATTGATGTTGAAAGATATTCATGACCAATAATTGTTACATTATTTCCTGTTATTTTTATGTGGTTGATGGTTGAATATGTATGTGTGTGTGTGTGTGTGTGTGTGTGTGTGTTTCTCTTCTATTAGTTCTAATGGTGTGAAATTATTTGTTTGTTTATTTGTTTGTTGTGCTTTCTTGAGGCTAGTTAGTCCCATTGGGTTGGAATTTTCTCCTAGTATCCTCTAGTTAGTGCTGAATTAATGGAAAGGTATTGGTTGAATTTGGTTTATCCTGGAATAACTTGTTTCTTCCATCTATGGTGATTAAAAGTTTTGTTGGTTAGTAGTCTGAGCTGACATCTTTGTCTCTTAGGATCTGCCAGTTCTCTGCACAAGCAGCTTTAGGTTTCAGGTCTCAGATGAGAAATCAGGTGTAATTCTGAAAGGTCTGCCTTTTTATGTTACTTCACTTTTTCTCTTGTTTCTTTTAAAATGATTTCTTTGTTATGTATATTTAGTGGTTTGATTACTATGTGAAAGGTAGATTTTATTTTCTGGTCCAATCTGTTGCTCTGTAAGCCTCTTGTATTGTTATAGGCATCTTTTTCTTTAGGTTAGGGACAATTTTTATTATGGTTTTGTTGAAGATGTTTATAGGACTTTGACCTGGTATCTTTTTCTTCTATTCCTATTGTTCTTGAGTTTGGTCTTTTCATAGTGTCTCAGATCTTGGAGGTTTTGTGTTATGAAATTTTTAGATTTTTGTATTTTATTTGATTGATATATTGATTTCTTCTATCATATATTCTACATCTGAAATTCTCTCCCATCTCTGTATTTGGTTTGCTTTCTTAGGTTTTGCATTTCCAAGATTGCTAAGTTGGTGTTTTCTGTATTGCTTCCATTTCCCTTTTTAGGTCTTGGACAGTTTTTTTTCATACACTTCACCTGTTTGACTATATTTCTTTATATTTATTTGGTTCCTATTTTAATGTCTTCACCTGTTTGAATGTATTTTCCTTTTTTTTTTTTCATAAGGGATTCATTCATGTCCTCTTTAAAGGACTACTGCGATCTTTATAAATTGGATTTCAGATTCACTTCTAGGGCTTCAATTTCATTAAAATATCCAGGGCTTGTTGTAGCAGGATAGTTAGGCTCTGATGGTTCCATATTACCCTGGGTCTTGTTGATTGTGTTATTAGCTGTACTTTAGGCACATGTTTTTCTCTGGTGTTGACTGGTGACCCTGATGACAGCAGGACTTCTCAGGAAAATGTAGTAAGCCATGAGCTAGACAATAGAGATCAAGATACCCCACTCTGTTGGCTGTGCTCAGGTAGATACCCCATTCTGCAGCTTTGTGACAGGTGGACCCTACTCTACAGGTTGTGTCCCAGCCAGACCCAGCCTTAGTGCTGGGAGGATTCAACTTGGATGGGTGGTCAGTCAGGGTTCCAAGCTAGTTAGTTTTGGACCCCAAAGTATATAATATCATATACTATATGGGGAGGCAGGGTGATCTTGGAGTCCTGCAAGGCTCTTCTGGACCAGGGAGCAAGGCCAGAGCTAGATAATCAGCAAAGTGTTTTATTTGTTATTTATTTATTTGTTTTTATAATCGATGAGAAAAATTAATAAATGAATTGGTATATGAAATGGAATCTTTCACACTCTAGCCTTTGGAATCACTACTTCCTTTGTTTCAGTAGACTTCTGATAGTTCTGACTTCACCTTAACAACACTAACTTATGTAAAATCATCCTTTCTTACTTACCATTGACTAGTAGAATGTTTGCCTTGATAGAGAGATACAATTATTGGATGATTGACTATAAAAAGATTCACTATTAAAAGTTAAGGATGACAAGTTTGAACTTTCATAGAGTTTGGGATGATCACATATTTATATAATTTTCATCAGATTGATATGTTTCTAAGATTGATACAATACATTGGTTGATTGCAAGTTCTGTCAGTACTGTGTAAATGTATTCATGGCACTGTGCACTTTTCATACTAACACTATTTTCACAGTTAAAAGTATGTTGTATCCTAAATGTATTTATTCATTTGTTTTATGAAAGTTGCTTTCTCCAACAACTGTGCCCTGTTTATGATTTTGTGATATGATAGCTACTGCTACTAATTTTAAAGTTTAATAGCAGTCATTGCCAAGTGGCTTGTGTACACATTTGGAATCAGGGTGTGAAGTCAGCTTCCAGTTATAACTTGACCTCAATTTAGGAAACACATTATTTTTAACTGTAAAATTTTCATGTGTTATGATACTCATTTGCATGTATGTATTTAGTGGGAGTTGATATCATGAATAGTTTGTTATTATGTAATATAATATGTTGTATTATATGCAAATTTGTTTTCCATGTTTTTAAATTTACAGTGGTGAGTTTGTCCTAGCATCAGATATTAATTTAAATACAATGTATCAGTAGACTTTTCTGACTCTATACATTTGTCTTTCTGTTATTCTATTACTGTTCTTCAGCTATACTTCATAGTGAAAGAGAGAAGTAAGCTTAGAGTAATCCTTGAGTGAATAATATTAAAAATAAATTACTAGTACAGACAGTCTTATTAGACACTAAGTGGACACTAAACACCAGCTAAAGTAGGAGTGTATATACTGATAATAATTAATTTACCTATAATTTAATTGATATTCTGAATCTTAAATTCATATGTTGTAATCATTTAGTTTTAAAGTGATGATGTAGACATCACGTTTTTCATCAGAATCATTACTTTCTAATCATACTTTCCTTCATTTCATCATTTTGCCTCCCCAACTTGCTTTCTGATTTATGTGCCTCCCTGCCCACATACCCGCCTAACCTTTTTCTCATCCTCTCATTATCTATCTATTTATCTATCTACTATCTATCTACTATCTATCTATCTATCTATCTATCTATCTATCATTATCATATCTATCTTCTTTCTTCTCCTTTTACTTCTTCATCTCTCAATATCTGTCTTATAACATGCCTAATTTAAAGTTATTTGTAATTGGATACTGCTGGGAAAGGGGAAATCAGTTTTCTTCAATGAAGTGTCACACTCCAGGCACTTAAGTACCCAGAGGTAATCAACCAAAGTAGATTCCATGGTCCTGGGAGGTTTGGGGCTTTTGCTTTCATTCTGTCTTGATGGTTTTGTCTTGTTGGTCTTTTTGTTCGATTTCATTTGAAAACCTTTAAACATAAAGGTATATGTATTGTTACCTTATGAAGACTAAGAAACCAGTATATCCTCATAAATTCCATTTTCCTTTCAATATGGACAGCTTTCTTTAGGATTTGTTATGGATGTAGTGTGAAAGAGCTGACCATTTCACACATCCTGACAGCTGGGCTGCAGCAATCCTACTGTTGTAGTTAGAATAACCCTGCTGAAACTAACCCTTCTTTATAATGAGAAGCATGCCACATATTCAAAATATAGTAATAGTGGTTTTTTACTGGGCTCTAGAGTAAATATGAATGTCAATAGCCAAGAAGGAGCTGATTACCAAGGCATTTTTGACTTTGTATAATGGAGTCAGAGCATTCCAATTTGACAGATGACTTTCTTTAATTGCATCACACGGTATTCTTCTGCCTTCACTATTTCCAGCTCAAAAGTAAAGACAAATAAAATAACTTATACTGTTTGTGGGTATAAACTATAAAATTGTTGACTATCAGATCTAAATACCATGACAATGTACGTAACACAAGACAAACTAATTAGGACAAATTGCATTTCTTCTGTAGCTGAATGTGAAATGTGGTCATTCAAGCATGTTTTTTTTTTAAATAGTGGCATATATTTGGTCTGGCCAGTTATATAGGCTTTACACCAAAAGAAAATTGATTCTTTTAACATCATGTAACAACATAAATGAAAGGAAAACAATGTAATTCATCACTAAAATACTGTATCTAAGAGTAAGAAGGGAAGTCAGAGAAAGGAACTAAAAATTCAGGACTTAATGAAGATGATCCTATGTTGGCATGACATGCTGGCTTTTTTAAATCACCATATTTACAGAAATCAGATATTATTTCATTGAGAACCTTATTGGGAATGTATTGTTATTAGACTACTTTTTAATTTCATTCTACCTGCAAGTCTACAATATTGCAATTAAATGTTATGTTTTATGCTTCTATCACATTTTCTAAAGCTTGCTTAAAGTAAAGCATCATTAAAAGAATTATGAATAGTTTAACTTATACCAAGACCTGTCAGAATCAGAGCTGGTATGTAACATTTACATTATTTTGAACTTGTGAAGTTACAATTTCAAAAGAGGAAATGTCCTAAATGTTTTTGGTTTTATTTTATTTTTATTAGTCAAGCAAGGCTGAAATTATTCTATAGTTTCATATCTATTATTACATGTTCTCCATATATTAAGACAATGGGTCACTGAATTTGTACCTGGTGATGAGGGACCTTAGCACTTTGTGTCTTTGACCATTAATTTCAATTAAAAGATACACAAATGTTATTTTATTAATTATAAAAGTTTGAAATATTGGAATACTGGAAAACTATTTGAAAGTTTCGGCTTTCATAATCCTTAAGCATAATAACTATCATCCAATATTTCCTTAAATATCTCCTCTTCCTTCCTTCCTTCCTTCCTTCCTTCCTTCCTTCCTTCCTTCCTTCCTTCCTTCCTTTCCTTTTTTCTTTCTTTTCTTTCTTTCTTTCTTTCTTTCTTTCTTTCTTTCTTTCTTTCTTTCTTTTGCGGGGGATGAGAAGACAATTACATGTGTATCTAGTGGTTAAAGTTGTCTGTTGCTTTTGACATTATATTTGATTTTTAAAAATCTTTTTGTATACAGACATATGTCATGATGCATGGGATTTGGGTTCTATAACCTCTCCCCCCGCCACACACACAACACACACACACACACACGTATAGATTTTGAGGACACTTATATGAATTGTTTCGTATAATTTTGGCATTTCCTGATATACATTATAAATTTCCCCTAAGTTACTTATACAACTCAAAAATTATGTGAAAAGGTATGACATGGTGGTGACAAACTGAGCTATCCCATTAAAATATTATAGATATAAGAAGTTTTGAGATCTAGGTAAGTTTAGAGGCCTAAAGAGCCAGAGCACACTCTAGAATTTTTAGGAAATAAAACCTTCCAAGAAGTGAAAGTTTTCAGGAAAGAAGCAGACTTTTTCCTAAGATACATGTAAGATACTTTTTTAATGTGAGAGAAAACTGAAGAGCTAATGTGGAATGTCTCAGCACATGAAAAACTTGAGAATTCATTGCAAAGTCAAGGTAGCAAAGTATACCAAGATCCCAACCTTATTTTCTAGTTACTATTTAATTCTATTATATTAGATTGTCAAAAATTGTGGTATGCTTTAGGAAAAGTAATATAGTCTTTGGTTGCATTAAGTCTTATACATTCTTTTTTATTGGATATTTTATTTATTTACATTTCATATGTCATCCCCTTTCCCCATTTCCCCTCCCTAGAACCCCTCTATCCAATCCACCTTCCTCCTTTTTGCTTTTATACCATTTTAATATATGCAAGTATTAAGGTCAGTTCTAGGTTGATGGACTAGCAATACAATAAATGCAAATAGTCAAAGAACAAGCAAGACAATAAACACAAATAGTCAAAGAACAAGCAAGGCAATAAACAAAATTCCATGAACACTCCCATGATCACTATTTCTAAGGGCTGTTTCTAAGTTACTTCTTTGTTCAAGCCTAATGTCAAATTCTGCTTGCAGTCCATTTCCTTTCCTTGGCCAATGTCAGATTCCTTCCAAGCAGCCCATTTTCTTGTCCTTGGCCAATGTCAGATTCCTGCCAGGCAGCCTGAAAGCTCTCCACATCTCCTCCTTTTTTATTGCCTAAAGCAGAAGGAGTCTCTTAGGTTGTTCTGACAAGAATGCCCTGGTGTTGGGGACTTTGAGAGCAGGGAGGCAGGAATGGGTAGATGAGTGGGGGCACACCTTCACAGAAGTAGTAGGAGGGGGGATGGGATAAGGGGTTTGGGGGGGAATGGGGAGAGGGGGTAAGGGGCTTTCGGGGGAAGGGAGAGAGGGGATAACATATGAAAGGTAAATAAATAAATAGCCAATTAAAAAAAAAAACAGATAATGGAACTGGCAATTGTAGTCGAGCAATTGAGATGTTTTGCCAACAATTCATTATGGGGATTCTTTATAATCCTCAACAAGTTAGATTATCACGGATGAATCCTTGAAGGATCTAGTGCTTGTGTTCTTGCTTTCTCTAGTCTCTCTCTCTCTCTCTCTCTCTCTCTCTCTCTCTCTCTCTCTCTCCTCTCTCTTTCTCTCTCTCTCTCGCTGTGTGTGTGTATCTTCTTTCCTCCGACTATCTCTCCTTCCTTTTCTCTCTCTCCATCCTCCTCTCTCCTTCAATAAAGGGAGCATCATTGCCCCTTCAGGCACTTCCAACTATGATGTAATGTTGTAACATAGATCCCAAGCAATTAAACTGACAGATCATAATCCAAAATCCTTGCAGCAATTAGTACAAGTAAAGCTTTTCATTCTTTAGCATTGCATTCAGGTATTTTTTCAGATATAAAGGTGAATAAAACAGTAACTGTGCTCAGGTGTTCAGCAGTGATAGTCAGTAGAGACTCTGCTCATTGAAATCAAGTCATCACTGATCTACAGAGGCCCAACCTTAATGGAATTTTTAGATCAAAGAAAATAAAAGAAATATTTCTATATACGTTAGAATCAATGAAGTAAACTCAAAGTTAGGATTCTGTACACCTAGAACAAATTCATTGTTAACTTTTATATCAGTCAGAATTCTTTACCAAATCTAACTGGGGAGACAATAATGAATAATAGTGAAGCCATAATGATATAATGGCATGCTACACTAACAATCCGCAGAAGAGGCATATGAAATACGTGGCAGTTGGAATGTGATTATGTTGTTCAGATTATCTGTATTGGCAATGGTGATTTGAATGAGAACATTTCCTCTAGGTTCACTTATTTGGTACTTGATGGACTGTTGGTGGCCTTGTTTTGAGAAGTCATGAAATCCTTGAAAGGTGGAACCTTGCTAGAAGAAGTCCATCATCACTGAAGGACTTTGACAGTTTTTAGCATCTCTCCACATTTAGTTTGTCTTCTGCTTCATATTTCCAGCTGAAAATAAGATATAGTCTACCTTCCTGCTCCAGTAGACTGCTGCCAAGTCTTCCAGGAACTAAGGACTCTCTCTGAAGTTTTGTTAGTCAAAATAAACTCCTCCTAAGTTATTTTCATTCTGTTGGTTCAACATAGTTGAAAAAGGTAACGACTGCTCTCAGAAGAAACACCTTCCACCTCATTTTAGTTATCATTAACACTCGGTTCTATCTATGATGGATAATATGATCCATACCTTTTTGCTTAGAGGACCTTTTCTTTATTAATATCTACACTGCCTCTACTGGGTACTATTTTTCAGTTGATAATTGTCCATTAGATCTAAATTTAAAAAAATATATTTCCTTTTTGTTTCTATTTATCACTTGACAATATAAATCCATATTCCCCAAAGCTATCAAAGGGAATTTAGAGACCACTAACACAACTCTATATTCTATATATTACCATGCAGGTTTATTCACTTTCATTTATAATTTCCACATTGTTTCAATACTAATTCAGTACTTTCAGAAGTTAAGTCTTGAACTTCCATAAACAAAACAGAAAAAGGTGTCAAAAGCTATCTCAAATTTTATCACATTGCCTACAGAGATTGCCCTGTTAGTAAGAAGTTTACCTAACCAAAACCATAAACAGTAACATAAGCTAACTTAATTATAATTGCTTATATTTTTTCACATTTATACAATTAAATCATTACACATTTACTTCTTAAATACATGAAAACAAGAAAAATGCTTGCAAATAGTGATTTGAGGCTCAACATAGAGGGATTAAAATTTGATTAATTAGCTGCAACTAATCTATAGAATTTGAAGGAACTATATATTTTGAATTAATGGCATGATCACTTCATTGTAGGGCTGAAAAATCAAGCCACACATTGAAAATGATTCTTTAGTATTTCTATGCAATGTTGTGATCAGATGCCTATTTGATGTGTAGATTCAGTAGGTACTCAATGACAACTAATTACACTTTTCTAATTACACAGAAATATGATGCAACTAGACACCTTCATACAGTATCAGATGGAGTGAAGAGGGTTGTCTTTAATTCACAGGAAAATAATCTGCAAAGTTATTTGAAATGAGACAAATTACATTTTAGGAGACACTAATTGAAATGCTTGAAGTTTTTTTTTTAATTTATTAAACTTCCTATAATGAATCCACTTGTTACTTCATACCCCATTTGAGACTTATGTTGGAAGTATTGCCTTACAGATTTTCTGAACTTCAGTTAATTAGTTATTAAAATCATTCATTTCCATTTCCCAAATGTATCACTACATTTTGAAGACTGTGAAAGGTACAATAAATGTACAATAAATTCTATATCTGAACATGTTCATGTAGAGAATGATATAACTTTATAGAGCATATTCTACCACAAAGGATAGAAAATTTCAGCTTGTTTTCATAGCTGGTCATTATATTCCAAAGCTTTCAAACATACAAAGCCTTACAGTTAGAGAGTTTCCAATTCTAACCTTTTATCAGATGAGATAATTCTTAACAACTGGAGTCTTGAGAAAAAAATAGCCATTAGTAACTTTTAAAAAGAAAAAGAAACAAACAAACAAAAAACCTAAGATAGGAATTACTGTGATGCCTGAGTTTTGTCTGCTGTTGCTTTGTGGTGCAGACTGAAGTCTGTTGTTATTACTGATGAGGCACATGTTTTCAAAAATGATAAATGGAACCCAGTTCCTAAATTGTAGCACAGAATAAAAAGACTGAGAAAACACATTAAAATGGAAGAAATGGAGGATTTGTGCTACCCGACATTCTAACTATGGTTTGTGAATAAAGACTATGCTATTTGCTATGAGCCTTTTAGCATCCAAGCATTTGCTACCCTGTTTTAAAAACAAAGTAGTTTTCTTTGCAGACAGTTGAGCAAGAGATACACATTCATCTGTCACTTCAATTATTCTTACTTTCAAGCTTTAAAATCTAATCATCTTGGAAGCCTTTGTCATTTACATTCCTTTTTTTTTTAAATACATTTTGTATTGTTGATAAAGATCTGTAAATATTTAAAAATACTCATGCACACATCAGTTCCTCCATGTTTTCCTCTGCAGTTGCAAAATCTCCTGAACATACACATAGACACCTCAATAAAATTGCCTGGGTCCTCATTTGTTTTAAATTATTTTTTTTTGTAAGCAATTGGGTTTTACAGTCTATTTTACATACAAATGAGTCTACTCCTAATAGAAATCAGACATCCTGTCACTCAAGGGGATGAGCGAATGAGAAAGCTCTAGATGTGCTGGTTTCCCTCCACTGAATTATATAATAAGTGGTTGCTAAATTTGAGAGGAAGTAATGACAGCCTGAATGGAAGCCAGTGGTAGGTAACAGAGTGATTTGTGACATTAGCAGTGAATGACAGTCAACAGATTGGATCACATCATGAGTAAAATGGTAGTCTGGAATGTCTGCTATGTATTTTCCAAGTCACTCAAAATCTCCAGTTGAAATTACATTGGAAATATATCTCATTGTATCATTAAAACTCACCATATTGGGAAAATATAAAAGTATTTGATTTTTACACAAACCATAAACAAAATAAAAGTGATACTCCAAACAAAAGTCTCACATTTCCAAATGCGTATTACTAAAAAAATTTCGTAACATTAGTAGACTATGACCAGTCAATAAATTTAATTGTGATGTGAAGTCATGAAAATAATGAAATTGATATAAGTGAGAATTGATACAAATATATAAAATCATAAAATGAATGTTTTAATATAATTCACTTGTATAGTTGAAAATAATGCCATTAATTAAAATAAGTAAGATAGGGTTGTTGCATGAATTTCTTAATTAACTAATAATAAGAATCTGTAACAATGCTAGGAAGGAATATTTTTAATGTGGTTTCTAGCATTTTATTTTAACCTGGTCTATGTTTCTGTGGAGTGCACTGTCCTTTAAAAATGGTAGATAAGAATATTCCCTCCAGAGGCCTTCCGGGAGCCCATAAATTGGGAGCTGACTAATAACATGTAATACAGAATAATAGTGATGTATAGCAGTCTTGTGAAATGATTCAGAATGTTAGGCCTAGCAGCTTAGGATGACTCAGGCTACCTGTTGTACAAGAATCTCCCTTTATCTTTCAGATATACTCCAAGATGTCCTAAGCGTTCGTGATCCCACGGGCATTATGGAAAAGCAATCATGATGTGATGTTCCCACTCCATGAAGAACAGTGGAAAAGATTCATTGGCAAGTGAGGCATACCAAGAGTCCAGCAGCTCTGAAGCTGAGATAGGACAATGATAATATTAATAGTATCCACAAAACTTGAAGCATATTAATCATTTATTTCAGATTTCTTGTGTTATTTTTTCAAGACAGGATTTCTTGTGTAGCCCTGGCTGTCCTG
This sequence comes from Mastomys natalensis, assembly GCA_021653895.1. Classification (NCBI taxonomy): domain Eukaryota; kingdom Metazoa; phylum Chordata; class Mammalia; order Rodentia; family Muridae; genus Mastomys; species Mastomys natalensis. The sequence goes on along the minus strand of JAJTUV010002275.1, from coordinate 15,472 downwards.
GAACTTGTTCTGTAGACCAGACTGGCCTCAAACTTAGAGATTTGTCTGCCTCTGCTCCTGAGTGCTGTTTACATCAAAGGCATTTGTCACTATAGTTAGCTATTTCTGATGTTTTTAATACAATAGATTTGGATTGACAGATGCATGCAGGCCAAAAGGAGAACATGGGACTAAAAGATAAGGGAAAAGATGGTATATATTGTTTCATCATTTGTAGTCACTTTTTTCTTATTTTCTTTCTCACTTCTTTCCTTATTTCTTTCTCTCTTTCTATATGTTTTTCTTCTTTTCTTTCTCTCTAATATTTCCTCTTAATTAACAGGTATTGGATAAATAAAACATGGGGCTATATCTGAAGAAATAGAAATCTCTGGTAAATATGTTTCTATTTATAAAGTCATTCATAAACTTACAAATAAAAATTAAAATTGTTTTCATATGTGATTTATTAAAATTAATGATTTTTATATTTTTTAAAAGGATTCATGAAGTTATGAATAGATAAACAAGTAAGTGACCATTATCAAATTCCTTTGCGCTAGAATTACTGAAATTTAGTGAACAGTAAAAATATTATTTTAAATTTAGGCTTAGCATCACATTCTTGTTTAGCAAGTTAGGAGAATAAAATAGCCACCCTTGACTTGCTGTAAATTAATTGTAAGGTAACCCACCATCATTAACAATAAAAACATTTTGAAACAAAGCCAGGTAATAGATTAGTTTTAATAATTTTCATCCTTTTCCATAATCTATGTAATTATCTAAGAAAAATTTGAAAGGTGCTAATGGAGCCAGAGAGGAGCTGAGGCTATAGAGCAGAGTGATGGTTGTAGTCATTCACACTGGAGACTTAGTGCTTGGTGCCGACTTTCCAATGGTCTGACAGACAAGGGCGAGTCCAGAGCACTGTGTAATGAATAGGAAGGAATGGTCAGCTGTTATTGGGTGACGGGTTTTTTTTTGGGGGGGGAGGGGTCTGCATAGTTTTTGTTTGTTTGTTTAAAATCACACCGTAAGTTACTTATTCACACAAGGGTTATAAACACAAAAAGGCAGGATGTGGGGAAGGGAATGACACCGGAGCATAGGTGTTCAGGGGAGTACAGATACCTTTCAGAACAGGGTATCAGCTGGGTGAAGGTTCCGGGGACAATTAGCTTCCCAAAAGATTGTAAAAATAGTCATAAGCAAGCAGTCTAAACTTGGGGCTAACATTTTGCCTCTTTCAGAATTCAGTAGTGTTTGATAGGTTTAATGGCTTTTCTTTGACACCATGAATCTTGTTGATATAAATAACAAGTTGTCTTTTTACCTAAACACAGGATATAAAGTGATTATTCTTTGCTTTCTAAATTCCATAAATATACTTGGAATTCAAGGTCTTTTTTTTTTTCTTGAAACCATAATTTCTTGCATTTATTTTACTTATTCCTGTCCTGTGGTGAGTTTTGTTTCAATATTTACTATATATGTTTCTTTCTTCAAATGAAAGAAATAAGGTTAGATAAAAGATTTTTAAAATTATAGGAAATTGATTGATGCCTGGAATTTTCAATATGGAACACAAGTATTAAGCACTCCAAAATACATTTGACTCAATCATTAATACAGTTTAAAGAACATTTAGTCATGAAACTTGCTTGAAATGATTTAATCTTTGTTTCATAAGAAATAATTTGAATAGATTAGTTACTCAAACTCATTAAGGCTAATAATATTTTTAGAGTCTTTTTGTTACTTCAGTATAAATCATTCACTAACACATGGCTGTGTTGAAAACTGTGGGGAAGAGCCTAGAAAGAATATTATCATGTGTATTTATTGACTCATATATATTTTCCTAGATCAGCCCCATGTCACCAATAAAATTTAAAGAAATAAAATTATAATATTATGTAAATTACTTTTTGGTATGATTATATCTTTAAATATTAAAGGTAAATATCATTTAGTTTCAGATCTTAAAATTTTAAAGTCAAATGCATGGAAAATTGCCAAAGATGTGAAAGGACTCTTCCTAGAAGTGATAAAATATTCAAGGATAGGCTTCTGCATAAGCTATTTCCTTGTGAAATTGCTTCCTCCGCCAATGATGCTTAATCATCACTTGATGTTATTGCAAATAAACTCATTCATATGACAACAGATGAATCGATATTGCATTTAGCATTTGGCACATATGATCAAATAATCTAACCATAGGTAGCATCACAAGCATAACTCCAGGTACTATTTTCAAAGCAAATACTCATCAAATATGTAAACATATTTTAGTTTCTTAACTTTTAACATATTTGTATGTGTGTGTGTGAGAGAGACAGACAGAGACAGAGACAAACAAAGAGGCAGAAAGAGAGACAGAAAGAAACAAAGACAGAGAGACAGAGAGAGATTTTAGACACACACATTTTCAATCCAATGACCATCATTATCTCTTACTCAGAACTATCAGACAAAAAGTTTTCCACCCATTAATCTCTGCTTTAGAAGACTTAACAAGTTTGGTCTAAATATCCAGTCATGAAGTGGGAAGGACTCATAATGTCAACTTCTCCCTGAGCATCTGTAATTATGGCAGGGGAAATACTTTGGTTCTGTAGTAGTGTAGCCACTGATCAGGGTCCAATGCTCATATAACCATTATCTTGCACACAAAGCTATGAGCATCCATCTCATGCACACTGCCCTGAGCATTCCCAAGGAAGCTCATTCTGACATTCACAGTTATTCCAAATAAAGATATGAAAAATAAGACCTTATTCCAATAATAATTTTTTAAAAAATGCACCAGAGGCATGCAGATCTTGGAGTTTGAAACCAGCCTGGTCTACAGAGCAAGTTCCAGGACAGAAAAACCTTGTCTCAGAAAAACCAAAATCAATCAAATCAACCAATAAAAACATAATATGAGAAAGATGTATCACAAGTGATACATATACTCAACCTTTTTTCTTTTTCATTGGTTCGTGGCTGTCTGGAGAAGTGGGAATAGGCGAGGCATCCATTGGTTCGGACTCTTCTGTTGACACCTCCACTACAGTCTCTGTAATGACATCTGGCCAGATAAATAAATTTGAAAGGAACTGAATTAAGGCAAAGTTTCAAGTCTTTTGGCAAAAGATGAGCGGATAATGCCGTTGCTTTTATGGGGCTTTTCATGGAGGCCTTGGAGCCTTGCTCTGGTTTTAAAGATTCTGGCTCATCCTTGACTCTGCGATTGATGGTACAGGCTTAAGTGTAGCACAATAAATCCAAAAACAGAATAGAAAGATTACATGCTAAAAGCATGTTATTCTAATAATTCATTTATCACTTAGAGATAGCCACTTTTCTACCATCATAGCCTGAAACAGTTTTTCAATAATTATTTTGATTAATATATAAAAATGTTAAAACACTGCCATTGAACTTCGTGGAAGAAAGTTATTTTACCTGTTTTTATCACAGTTGCTTTACATTTATAAAGAAGATGGCCATTTTATGATTTCAATTTTGCAGTTGCATAAGAATTATTTAACAAGTCTATACCAGAAAATGTCCCTTACAGAAAGACTGTCCTGAATGCTACAAAGGCAACATTAATAATTAAATAATTATGTATCTCAAAAGCATCCAGTATAATGTATTTGTCCTTCAAAATGATCATCATGCTATAGGATAGCATTCTTTTTTAAATAATGATATGAAATTTTTCTATTTTTGAAATGCAGTTCATATTTAATTAACATGTTATCTTCAGAAATCAAAAGTTTGCCCAAATTGTAGGACTATTAACTTTTCTTTCACTATGTGCATACTAATGACTGAACTCTGGTCTTCCATTTAAGCTGTGAACAACTTTACCTGCTGAAACATTACTCTAGCCTTTTTTGTAACATGTTAAATTAAATATTCATTTAAAGTACTTAATTTTAGTAATTTTATATTTTAATAAATTATATATTTATTAATATTTATTTTATTTATATATGCTATGTACATAAATATTCATATCTTCATAAATAAGAATGATTATTAAATTATGTAATTTACAATAAATATTTAAAACTAAATATTGAACATTGATTGACAAATAATTTATTTTCTTTCATTATTTTGAAAATTACAGGTTTATTATCAGGAAAATGAAGTGTTAGCCTTAGAATATAGTCATGTGCTACTTCTTTAATAAAACATTTCTATGTTTTGTAGTCATTGCCTCTTTCTGTAACAGGGTAATGGTGACTGTCTAAGGTACTGTCTTGCCTGTTCCCTAGTACCAACAAAGAACTGAACTATCAGGGAAAGAAGGAGGGCAAGCCACAGAGAAATAGAAGGATGAGAGAGGCCTGAGAATGGAAGTCAGATAAACAGACAAGGCTTGACTGTTTTATAGTACCCTTGAGCCCTTCATTTTCACTCTTAGTCTTGTTTAGGAAATGCTCCCTCCTGATGCCTCTCTGCCTTTTCTCCTCACTTATTGTTCTGGAAGCAATAAGCTGTGTTCTCAAGAAGTCCCCATTATCCTTCCTATTCTACCTCCCTCTAACTCTCCATTATTCTGATCAAGATACATAAATATCTCATTTACTGTTATGCATATATGCATATTATATGTGTTTTAATGTATTGATGTGTGTGTTTGCATGAGTATATACCTATGCGTGTGCAGTTCTAAACAGTTAAATGTATGCAAACACTTCTACAAGCATATGAAGGTGTGCTAGACAGCAGGCACAAAAGCACATTACAATTGATAGTTTTAATTTCTGATAGATTAAAATAAATATTTCTTGTACATTAAAAAAATCCTTTTAAGCTTTTGTGATTTATTTAATAGCTGTTCATTTTGTTTTATTTTTTTGCTCCATTAAAAATTGGCACAAACTCAGCATTTAAACACAACTCAGATTTATCTCATGCTTTCTGGTGCTGTTTAAGGATTACCTGGGTCATTTGTTGGAGCTCTTGCCATTACAATTCAAAGTGTTTGCTGGAGCTGGGTCCTTTTGTATTTGTTAGCAGAGATGGGTACTTGTGGCAGTAGGAATGGAATCCTGATTATCTGCTGGGAATTTCCACTCCCAGTGGCCACCTTTAGTTCCAACCTACATGGCTGTCTCACACTTCACAGTTAATTTCTACAAAAACCGAAATGGAAGCATCTCTCGTGCTTAGTATGATTGACAGGAGTCTTTGAAAAGCAAGTGTGGGGAGCGTCCATATCATCATTTTACCATATGAGGCACCATCAATGGAGCTGCCATCCCACTAGATTTACTTGAAAACAGGAAATTTTACAAAACGTACCCTAAAGGGAATGGCAGTCAAGAACCACCTCTGATGTGTCTGCTTTTTTAAATGGTTGAGGATAAAATGAGCCTTCTTGAAGCACTGGAAGAGAGCACTCTTTCTGTCTTAACAAAATACTCTTAAAATTGTTCCCATGGAAAGTAAAATCCCATATAGATACTATTTTGTATAGAATTTGATTATATCATTCCATATCAATCTATTAATGGTACACAGGAGGAAATGAATGACCATGTGCAAACAGCATCATGTTTACTGAATTTTCTTCATTTTAAAAGGCTGCTCCAAGGCAGATAAAGTGAATGTGAGAAAGGAAATGATAGGTGGTGTTTTATATGCTTTTTAATATGAAGGGAATATGCTTTCCCGAGTTCTCATAACAGATTCTCACTGTGTTTTCTCTTTGCCATCTACACTGGGGCAGTTTTAAAATTCTTTTATGGTGTTAAATCCCAGCAGCCTGAAAGCACCTGGCATTCTAAAGGAGGAGAGCTGAGGCGAATTGGGGTTTGCCTGAAAGATGTTTTGTTATGAAAATGTCAATAATTTCAATGTGAAAAGAAACAAAGCTTCCAAACTCAACAGCATCTTATAGAATTTTTTTTTAAATATAACTGCTCGTTAATATGTAGATATCTCTCCTTGTTCTTAAAAAATAAAACAGGGTGCACTTTCCTTTTGGGTCCTTTTAATAATTCATTAATTATACATTCATTTTGCCTAAAATTAACTGAAAATGTATTATTTTCAAATAAGTTGTGTATTCTTAGTTTCAATACTAGATTATGTTACAAACCCCTAGATCTACTAACCAGAGTTTTATTGTTGCACCTCCAAGTGGAAAAGTGATTTTTCTTTTCTTTACACAACTAATGTCTTGAGTTTTAGTGAAATAACTTGAGATCTCAAAACTACTGGAGCCATGAATATCGGGGAATTGAGGACAGATTCTACTGCTTTGTAAATGGCAAGAAGAATTCAGTATTCCAAGCATGTAACTTGTCTCCTTGACCATTATCTTATGTATTATGGAGACAGATAAGATAGTTGAGGAAGAGTCTGAGATATGTGTTTGGCATTAAGGCATGTATTCAAGAAGTATTTCTCATAACTTAACCAGAGCTTATTTCGAAACTATATATATTATATACATAATAGCCTCATAAACACATGCTGCTTGAATTTATTATTCTGCTCTGTAGACATCATCATGTTGCTCATGATCAAAAAATATCTTATTAAAGAATGACAGCATTTCACATTAGATGTAGTCAAAGCTTCCATGAGCATTATACCAAAGAAAAATCAAATGACATTGGGTGTCAACTCTAAACAGCTCAGGGCAAAGTATTTCCTATAAACTTATGCAATTTAATTGAAATGCAATAATTCATGAGTATTAGAAACTAGGCTTTATTAAAATGGCAACGAGAAGCAAATGTGTGTCTGTTTAGAGTAACGAGCAATACAAATTTATTCATTCAGAACAACACTGAATTATTTAAAACCCTTCATAAGTACAAGGTCATGGAATAATTTTGGCAAGTAGGCATTTTGTATGATGAATTTCCATAATTCCCCTGAATCTATACAGCTAATCACAACTTTGGCATGGGGACCTTTTCATGTACTCACAACTCCAGATAAAGTCTTTGACTCGAGATTAGAGATGAAATAAGTTATGAATATCCAGGATAGAAAAATGTGTATATACATGAAAAAAACTTATATTAAGTAGTAATTTAAGAGTTCTAAATGGAATAAAAGTCTATTGAATTTTTGCAACTCCTAATGTTAAGTTCATTCCAAACTAAAAACAGTATTCAGAAAAATGTATTAAATTCTAGACTACCACATTTCTGTTCAGCTCTGTAATAAGCAATGACTGCTATTCTGTTTGGAGAGTGAGAGAATGAGAGAATGAATGAATAGGAATATATATATATATATATATATATATATATATATATATTCCATTTCTATGCTTTCCTCACTCATATGATTTGATGATATTCAACTTTTTTTTGTAGCTACCTCAATATACTGACCATATTCATTTTAAACTTTATCTTGAAAATTCTGATATATCAAACATCTTTCACTATAGGGTCTATTTTTGTTCTATATTCTTTTGTGTGTTCATATGCCTTGCAGAATTGTATTGAATGTGGTGTATGACATGCTGAGTAAAAGACCATAGACTGAAGTAAACAAAAACAAAAACAAAAAACAAAAAAACTCAACGTTTCATGTACATTTTACTGAAGTTGTATTTGTGATTCGCATTTTCTGTAGTTTTCACAAGCTACATTTTGATTTTGTATATACGTTCCCCAGTATTTAAAGATTCCCTGTAGAAACATCTAAATAACTATTGAATATGATTATCCACAGTTGTATCTCTGAGGGATATATTCCTGATGTCATGATAAAGTGCAGGGAGGGGTATTTTTGAGCCCTGGGGCCAGGTCTATCTTTTAGTGATCTTTTTACTTCAATTCTGTGATACTCAGAAGTATTTCACAACTCTGCTACAATCCCTAAGCATTTCACAGAGTCAAGAATCACTCTTTGAAGGAAGTGGCTTAGTGGCTATAAAGTATAAAATAATCCAATCAGATAATAATAATGAATGAAACAGAAATAAGACTATTCTTTTCATGATTTACTGGACTCAGGTTCTTGTTTAATTCAAAATTATTCATGATACCATTTAAATAAGTAAGAAGTCCCATAATCTTTGAAAGCAAACTTCCTCTTTCCATTCCAACAGGTTAATAGGTTGTATTTGTATTCTTCCAAAAGGAGCTCACTCTATGATGTGAGCTTTAGGGCTTAAAGTATGGTATCCAAGCTTAGCACATTCACTACTGAACCCTCACTCTATGCCACCCCACCCAGAAATTGTTTTAATTTATTTTAATTTTATTCATTCCTGAAATTAATATTTATATTACATAATATATATCTGAAAGGGAATTTCCAATAATCTATCTTAAAATATATTTGGGGCTTAATCTCATCACTTAAAAATATTAATATTTTGGAGGTTTCTCTTTTTATTACGTGGTTACTCCTTCTTACAATGGTTTTATTTTCTGACTAACTTAATATGTCTTGAAAATATCATTTCATACATACATTTAAGGTCAGGAAAGATGGCTCAGCTGTAAAAGACACTGCTTCCAGAACTGACTACCTGAGTCCTTATGTTGGGGTCTGCATAGTAGAAGGAAAGAGATCTGAGGTCTACATGTTTTCCTCTGACTTCCAATTGCATACCTTTGCAAATATTCATGCATAAACATACATAATAAATAAATAAGTAGATAAGTAAATATGTGTGAAACAATAATAATTTTTCATGCATTAAATGCAACCATCATCCATACCAAACATAAGAGCTCAGTCTAACCTATCCTACCACAAGTCCTGCTTTGTCATGTGTGGAGCAGCAAGACATGGCTCCTGCCCCTAAATCAGAGTCAGCAGTGGGTGGAGCTCTACAAGTGTTGATGGTTGTTGTGGGCAAAAAAAATTTGTATAACTGTATACATATCTTCACATTCCTTCTTCAAGGAATGTTCTCTCTGCCAAGGTTAATGACTCCATGATAATCTGAGACAACACAAATTGAGAGGTAAGAGTGAATCTATGTCTCAGCACGACAGCCCTTAAGTCTGTGGGAAAGAACTTTGAAAACATGTGTTTGAAAATATAATTTCTCAACTATGCAAAATATAAGGATGCAATATGAATTGTATAAAGAGCTTCATAGATCTAAAGGAACAGAGGCAGCTGCACTATGAGCCAGTTTGTCAGAAAAGTACTAAGGAAGGAAATAAAGAGATTTAGGGAGTGGTGATCAAAAAGCAAGATCCCACCCAGCTAAGGTGTTTGTTTGTTTGTTCGTTTGTTTGTTTCCACTTACAAAAGCAGGTAGATTCTTCAATTCAAGGTCAGCCTGGGAGAGCTACTTTAGGTCCAGGAGCAGTTGGAATAGTAATTTAGGGCACCCAGCTCTCATTTGTCTGGGCTTGTGCTTGCTATCTGTTTCTAAGTTTCAAGGGGTTAGGATCTTGGGTGGGTGATTCATATGATAATCAAAAGGGAACCTGGGCTAATGACTGAATTGATATGTAAAATAAAAACTGGGCTTTTGATCTGCAAGCTATCTAGAGAGTTTTTAGAATAGCAAGAGGGGGCTGCCTAGGAGACTTCCAGGTAAAGCAGAACACAGAGAAAACAATAGACAAAAAGAACAAACTGGAAAGCTATCTGGAGCAGAACTTGGGACCATCAGCTTGGACCCAGGAATTGACTTTGAGTTGTTTGTTTTGCTGCTCCCAGACATCCCTTCTCATTGAACCCCTCTCCAAGCTAAGGCTGGTCTAATCATCTCAGAAAGTGATCTGGATCATTTACTTTTTTCTGTTGCACAGAATTGCAAGGCTATATTTTTCAAAGTTAAAAATTAATTATCTAAAGCATGATTTAAACTGAGTGTATACCACTTTTGAGCCATAGTGTAGTCAAAATTCCCAAAGATCCCTTGTAAGTCAGAGACAATTTTAGAAATCATTTTCATAAAAGATGCCTCATTATATTATTCAAAGCAATTTAAATTAAACTAACAATACATATGTAGATTCCACAATAAACATATTAAAATTTCTGTCCATTAGGTTTTATTAGCAAAATACAAAAGAAATTAGAAGTGCTGGAAGCCAACAGAACTTAGCACTCAAGTTAGCTTTGATGGAATGTACACAGCCTGGTTTTGGTTTGAGTTATTTTTTTACTAGCCAGGAATAAATAATGAGATTAAAACCCATGGTGAAAATTGAAGGAGAGCCATGAATCATAGAGATAAGATTACACTTGTATGCCATGTTGATAAATCAAAGAAGTGAATACTCTCTTAGGGAACTACAATGATATTGCCTACCGAGAGAGTTAAGAAAATCACACATATAGCATGATCACCATAAGCATAGTGTGAGGTAAATTTGTCTCAGAAATTAATATTATGTTAAAACACCGAGATATTTATTTAATTAAAGTGATCCCGAGCTAAAAATCACCCAATTGAAATAAACACCCATTTATTCCAATGGAATAACTTGTTATGTAAACTTCAATACCCTGGGATATTTTTTACAGTAAATGCCAACTGAGCATGTCAACAGTGCTTCCTTATGAGAATATGCCATTTGGTCACCAATGTGGAACAGGCTGGGGTAAAAGAAGGAGAGAATCCTGCTAGATACTATCACAAATCTTGTCACCATTTGATAGATTCTACAGAACACTTTAGGTACCTAATACTGGCCCTTTCTACAGGCTTCTCTGAATAATTTCATCTTCTACTAACATCTCAGCAGGTTAGAAGCAAGCTAGGTATTACATGGTGTTGGGTGGGTCAGTTGTACAAAAATATGCTCTTTTCCAATTATATTGTACATAAACTCATTATGTGCAAAGAAATATCCCTTAATTGACTTTATTTTATATGTTACTATTTTGCTTCAATCTAATAATTACACCTCAAATTTCAAGAATGCTAGCTAACTTCTGTGAAACTTCTCATTGGAGTACTTAGACCCAGTCTATTGTCCTCACTTGCTTGTCAATATTTATTTAAAAAAACTTCTTAGTTCACAATTAATTCCTATATAAACTGTTCTTTATGATATAGGCAAGAAAAAAGTAATATAAAGACTTAAATATGCTGTTGAAAATAAGGGAGATTCTTGTGAGTGATAGTTACAAAAGATATTTCTGGAATGATGTTGCCAAATGCCTCTACTCAAACCCAAATCCATTCAGGTTTCACTTGAGTTGGAAAAGCTGTCTCTGCATATTTAGCTTTCAGTAGGAAGATAAAGGAACCCACAACATATCAATAATGGAGGAATATTCAGAGTCTCTAAGATATGGAAGTACTAAGGAAGAGAAAACTATATTTGAGATTGTATGGTATTAAATTAGTGACCTTTATCCAGCAAACAGAGTTATTAAAACTAGGTGATGTTCACTTTTGATAAAGAAGTATTGACCACTTAAAACAGTGGTTGGCTGTGAACTCTTGATTTCAATGTATTCATGCTTATTTTATTAAAGTAATTCCTGCTACTTCTTGAAGGAAAAGGAAAACTGGTTGACTACATGGCATTATCAACAGAATTTGTAAAGCTTCTTGGTCTTCTCTGTTGCTGCCATAAGAGTAAAATATTGCAAAAATCATGGTTAATCTTAAATGGGGATGCTGTCACCTTAACAAATGTAAATGGATTAATGAAATCTAAAACATGGTAAGACATACTATTTGTCAGAGACAAAAACAAACAAAGAAACAAACAACAAACAAAAAAATGAAGAAAGGAAGTGTTAGTTTGGGCAGAATATCAGTAAGGCCAAACATACTTACTAGACTTGATGTTGAGTTGTGATTGAGTTATTTACCTCAATGTGAACACAGATAAGGCATATATGAGATCGTCACTAATAACTTCATCACTGACAGAGCCTGAGGAAATGTCAATACACATAAGAGAGGATTGGAAACAAACTAGAAAACACTGGCGGGACGGGGCAACATCAGAAGACCATAGTTTTGACCCTGGATCAGTTGTTAAGAACACTAGTAAAATAATGGATAAAATTTGTAGGAACTATGCATTTACAAATTATATTGAAGCTGACTTTCTATTTGTTACTGAACAGTCTGTGGTTACTTAATAGAATGTCCTTCAGACAAATGTACAAAACTCTTGCCAAGAAATTACTTACAAACGGTCATGAAGTATCTGAGTGTGTGTATGTTTGCCTGTGCATGAGTTTGGTTTCTTGCTGAAATTTATATAAATAGTATGATTAAAAGTTTTAAATAGTCTCTCATATATATTTTAATATATATTCTTGAATTTCCAAATAAACATAATCTGAGAATTATAGTGTATAACACAATGGCATAAGTCTCAAATTCACAGATATCTTTTTACATAAAAGGGAAAAAATGCACTTTGGAAATAACATCACAGCAGCAGGGACGATTTTTTTTTTTTTTTCTAAATCTCAATTTAGTGAGATGTGGAAAGTGATCAACTTTCTGAGAGAGCTTAACCCACAGTGTTAGATCCAAGAAAATACTGAGTTAAAATGGTTTCATTTAAAATTATGAATATTACTATTTTCGTGAACGGAAGAGAAACTAGAATCTCAAGCAAAAGATGAAGGTAACCTTGTGTATGGATAAAATGAGTTTTCCCAGTTAGTGCTAAAATTAAAGATACATTATACAGTAACTGCTCCTATGTGAAACTAAGTGGCTCCTATTGGGACTGGGCACATATCCTCGGCAACCGCAGAGAAATGTTCCTACCAATTGAGCCAAATGCCCAAGCCCCATACTCCTGTGCTCACAAACAGGGTGATTTATAATGTGGACCTGGGGAAGGGAAATTGATAGATTAGTACTTACATCTCAGTTTGGAAAACATAACTGAAAAACAAAGCAAACAATATACTTACATTTCATCGAAATGGCAATATATATTTTTTTAACTTTACTATTTCGACTGCTTACTGACGACGTATTTCATGAGCAAGAAATAAAATAAATTTCAATTTTTCTCCTTTTTATTTTAAGGCTAGATCTCATTACCATCTGCCAATGGCCTCAAACTCTTAGGCTCAAAAGATTTTTCTAACAGTATTTTTTTTTTTTTTGTAGCAAGAAATATAGGTGCATGCTACCATGCCCAGCTAGGAAATTAATTTAGTACTTTATTTTAATTGATTAATTATGTAATTTAGCGTATATGTGTGTGTAGAGAGGTACGTACATGCAACCAGATTATTTGCTTGACTGGGGATACTTTATGAGAGTTTTCTTTTTTTTCACCTTCCACTCTATGGCTTCTGGGAATTATACTCAAGTCATCAAGCACCAAGAAAAGTGTTTTTATCCACTGAATCAGATCACTACTCTTTGTTAATTCTTTTGACGTTTCTTTTAATTACTAGATTTTTATTTTCATGCTGAATTCTAATGGCATTTGCCTTAACAACTAAATTGCATCTTAATGTTCAAAACTTAAACATAAATGTGAAAATTGTGTGATTTTGCTAGTTTTCTGATAATAATGAACACATTGATATAAAATGGCACTTTGCTTAAAGTTCATTTATTTGGTGTTAGAATACTGGAGCATAGAAATGACCATTCACCATCCAATAAGTCATTCCTGTTGATACATTCTATTAATATTCAATTAATTCAAATAATGCATTGCCTGTTACTTATTGATAAGCCACAATTCTCAATGGTTTTTGTTTTATATCAACTTACCCTAAGGGGTAAGTGCATGTTGGTGTTTGTTAATACATGTTTGGTTGGTTGTATCAGCAAATTCTTAAATGACAATTGGCATTAACTTAGGTTTTCAGCGTGTCTATGTGTCTGTCCTCTAGAATATACAACTTGTTATGTCCAGGCCTCGTGATCGCCAGGAGAGCACAAAGAATTGCCAGATCTGATGCAGTGAAGCAAAGAGTCTTTTAATAAATTTGAACCCAGGTTTGGATCGCAATCCATTCCCAATGCTCAGAGCAGGGTTTCGATGCTGCGTCTAGGGGCTTAGGGAATTTATACACAAGCAGGTTCTGGGGTTTCAGGGTTACATGGCAGATAAGGGAAGCCATTCTTCAAACACAATTCTATCTGTTTAGGCAGTGGGCATGGTTGCACAACTGGGGAGGGATGCTCCTTTGGTCTTTATGGTGCTATCAGGGGTAAGTGTTTTTACAAACCAGTCACAGCTGTCTGGGAACCTTTAATTGGCTTAATCTCTCCAAGGATATGTGGTTCTTCTTTGCTTCTCCCAAGGCCAGAAGCCACCTGTGCTGGGGACTGCCTAGTCATCCATCAGAGAAAGCGCAACTTCCGCAACAGGGGAGCTGGAAGCCTCCTCAGCCGCATATCTGTTCTAAGGATGGCATTTGCCTTTCCTGGGAGGGGGTTTGCATTAGGGAGTGCTATTGGAATGAGGCTGCAGAATTTGCTGGGCTGTGTCTCTTTTGAAGGGTGAGGAGGGAAGGAGCAAGGATGACGAAGGGGAGCTTTTGTGAGCCTGAGGGGGTACTGAGGTGAAGGAAGTGCTGAGGCGTAGGAAGTCCTGAGGCTGGCGCTGGCTGCCCTGAGCATTGGGAGTGGATTGCGATCCGAACCTGGAATAGAATTTATTAAAAGACTCTTTGCCTCACTGCATCAGATTGCATCAGCCTCTTCAAACTAAGTACATGTGATTTATAAAGGGTGTGGCGATAAAAATCTCAACAAGAAAAAGATGATATAATGATATGCATAAAACAAGTTGAAAATAATTATATATAAATATATCACAAGTTGAAGAAGTTTCATTTACATTGTAATTCGTTATAAAAGATTGAATGTGGTCCAGTGAAAACATGTTTTTATGGAGATTCCTAGGTGATTAGAGTATAACAAACTAAGGTGAGAGTGAAGTTCGGCCAGCTGGGAATTTGGCATCTTCAGTCAAGCATACCCAACCTTTGTGACCTTACTGAGCAGCAGTTAGAAGAGAATTCTCAAAACCTGACTTTTATGACCCTTCAGGTTTCCCACTGAGACTCTTTCCTGGTGAAGCTCAACCGGAAGCCTTAGGGGCCAGTAGTCCCAGCCCATGACCTTCAGAGGTGAGCATCCTGAGTGAGCATCCTGATTCAAGAATAGGGCCAACTAGGATAGACAGTAAGTACAGTGGAGCCAGCAAGAAGGCTACATTTAGAAAGGTTTGAAGTAGATGCCCTGTGTGCTGACTAACAACTTGCTGAGAATAGTTCTCTCTACAGAGCTGAGTTTAAAATTAATTTGGAAAACGCATGCAAATGAGAAAGAAATTCAGCTACATGTTTTCATTTACACTGTAATTATAATAAAAGTAGCAACTGGATTCTAAAATAGAAAAACATATAGTAGACAAATTTAAATTTCAATAAATGATAAGTAAGATATAACAATACAAGTGGATCATTTGTATTCATATTTTCTGGGGACACACCCACAGTTAGAGTTAACAGAGAATGCAAAACACAGTGTGGATCTTTGCTGCCTTTCCCTCTATACCCAGCAGCAGGGCTTCTGAACAATTCT